>NXFV01000645.1:0-20612 GCA_002803225.1 Gamarada debralockiae | reverse complement strand
TAGTAGATTATTATGTCTATTTCCTTAATTATTACTCTCCTTTAACCCCTAGTTCGAGCTAGTAAAGGCCTTCTTAATTGTATGTGCTTTATATAATAATACATTAATCTTATAGAGTACTTATAGTTAAAAACTAATATAGAAATCTATTGTTAGTCAAGGTTTTCGCTGGCCGCGATGATTTTATAATCAATCGCGGCTCTAGTTATACAATTGGCAAGAAAGAAGGCACAGTATATTTATATCATATAATAAATATATATTTATTAATACTCTTGATCTCTCTTCTATTTATATTGACAAGCTCCCTACGATTCAATGAATTGAATTTAGTATTAGGTAAAAGCTCGATTTAGATGTTGCGGTTTTGTAACCGCCAACCGGACCCTGTATCGATACTGTATCGAAAGTATTGATACCTTACGATACTGGCATCGATACGTATCGATACCGCTTATCGCGTATTTCTGCCGAGCCTGGCCTTCCCCGTCAACTGTGACTAATCCAGCACACACCGAGATCATATCTTCGATCTGCGGAACGTTACTTCATCTAGGTCGGGCTGGCCAACGTCCACGGCAAGGGCATGCTAAAGTGGCGTGGTCAGTTGCCTCTTCGCACAGACCATCCATGAAAGAACCTTCTTAGCAAAGCTCCCGAAAGCCCGGTTTCTGTCCATTAATTCTCTCCATTGCTTGTGTGTATGCCTGACCTAATACTTCGAGCTTGTGCTCCTCGGACTTCGCTTCCGGAACTGCTTTAATGCGCTCCTAATAGCTCTAGGTGTGGTCTTATCGTCAAGTGAGCTGAGATAAATTTGTACTGAGAGAAACCTAAGGAGATCAGTGAGGATACACCTTTTTCAAATATAAACTAACGACATAATCCCATCGACAGCGTCTGAGATCGCGGTCTTAATCTCCCCTTGTAATTGTCGGTTTCGTTAAAAGAAAGGTGGTAGTTCTTGCATGTAAGCTTCCAGATATCTTTTCTATATCTCCCTTGTTGCACGAATCTCAAATGATGGGGTCCCGATAAATTTTTTAGTTATGTTTGGGACGAACCTCGAAGTTGCAAAGAAGTTGGCTCCACACTGTCCCTGGAGGCTGAAGACCTCTGTTACAAGTCTCGTTCGGCAGCTATCAGATGCTTGGCATTCATCAAGTGCATCCCACGATGATGAAGAGTCTCGAACACAGAGCGGTCACAGACTGTAGCGCTCTTGAGATTTCATCCAATGATCATCGCGTTTGTCTCCCCTTATGACTGTCGTGGACGGATTTCACGCCGTCTGGCAGAGAAGACTGGCCTTGGGCCAGCTGCTTTAGCAGACTCGCTAGTAAGTCTTCGGCCTTCTGTTCGTCTTGCTGCTGGAAGTTGCAGTAAAGATATGCTATACCAACAATTGTGTCATCCTGAAACCGTCTATGCAGATTTTCGATGACGACCGAGGTGAGAATTGTCTTTCCCGCTCCGGGAATTCCTGGACAGAATAATGTCTTGTTTTAGATGTCTACCCACGTCTGGAACTCTGGCGAGTGTATCAGCCATTGCCCAGTTCCTGATTGTCGCCGACTAATAAAATCGCTCTGCTGAGAGGCGTAGTCGGCGGGAGTAAGCCAGTCGAGGATAGTCTGCCGTGCTTGATCTTCTTGATGCCGCACTAATGTAACTACATTGCCTTGAGTAAGTTGTCCTGTGAACGTGTTCAAGAGACTAATGGATGTGCTAATACGGCTCCGAAGCTCCGCGATGTCTTCCGGCTCCCATTTAAGCCTCTTCCACACTCTCTTTAGCCTTTTGCTAATGCTCCTTGGGCCTGGCTTTACTTCGTCATATTTGTCTAGTGTGTTTTCCAGCTTATCAAGCACATTCCGGCAACCATGAGCAATCTCCTTTAGCTCTGTGCTTTGTGCATCGTCGAGTTCGCGTTCGGAGAGGACGACTTCGACATCTTGAAGGACAATAGAGAGGCTTGACCCTATTTGCAAATAGAGTTAGCATTGTTCAAAGTGCTGATCGGGACACGCACTCATCATAAATGGCCTTGAATTGGCTCGGCGCATCGACGAATTCCCTCCGGATCTTATTTGCAAGCTCGATTGCCGCGATAAAGTCGCCTACACTAATCCAAAGCTCATCGTGATTTTGGCGGCATCTTGTTTGTCACTTCATAATCTGAAAACATTTAAAAAGGGTAAGGAATGGAAGAAAATCTTGCACTCAGCCTCACGAGGCTGGGTTAGGCGGGGGACCCTCCGTTTAGCATAAACAGCATCTTGAGGCTACGCAACCAACTCACTAATATATCGGGCTCTAAAACCGTTTTTGGGTAGCCTGGATTCAAATATATCTTTCTATACCGATTAACCGCCATGATGCTGATGAAAACGTTGACTGTTTCGATTCAGTTTGCAAAACATCTTCGAGCTTACGACCCAGCTCTCTACCCGTGCGTCAACCCGTGCGTCGAGGCACCTTGATTTAAGACATGCTAAACTTAAACTATCGATGGGAACGAGCAAATTTCCCGGTATCTATCTGCCGAATAGTAGATGAGGTCGACAAAAGGCGTTATAGCGATGAAGAATAAAATGACGGGATAAACACGATTAACAGTCATTCTGCCTCTACGAACAGAGCGGCCACATACGCCAAAACTTCTTCTAAAAATGTCTTACATAGTGCACCGAGTGTCCACCGACTCCGTCCACTGTGCAGCACACTCCTCCGGCCCTTTACAAAGACAGAGGATTAATTTAACGGACTCAATTATCGTTTACAGCGCGACTCAAAAGAACCAGCTGAGCCCACATACACACATATATCTACACATTACTCTCTACGACTTAGCTCAAGCGCGGCGACTGTCTATATACACACTATAAGATAGCAGGAGGCAGGAGGCAGGAGTTCTCGAAGGAGTTTGCAGAAGACGCGCCAATGGCATGACCTCAATGCTAGGTCGCGATCCGAAGCACACAGCAATCCACTGGCAATATTGTACCACGAGAACGACGGAGGCAGACGTTGGCTCCAGACATATCCGGCATACTTTACGTCTGGCAAACTGGGAAGGAGAAGGTGATACATAAGTTTTCAAGGGGACGAGGCATTTCTGAGTTCAGCGCATCCTAGAGACCTCCTCAAATATGAGTTCTCCATCGTTCGTGAGGACCTCCTGCTTGTGTTCTCTCAATCTTCGTGTGCGGCGAGCCCGCATGAACCACGGCTGTCACTTGCCTCTTTCGGGAAGCGGTGGCCTCGTCGTTCTGGGAAAGTCACTCCTGCCGCCTGGCATGCTTCCTTCACTGGTTGGTTGGGTCGTGAAACGTATGATAGTATGAAACAGCGAACAATTCCCAAACGTCCTGAATGACAACTGATTGGAGTGTGGGAAGTCGCCACTGCGTAAAACTTTACGAAACAGTTCCGTAATCCTAGATCGACGATCCATCCATTGATTCCGTACAGAGTTAGTGACTCGAGGCTGGTGGGATCTAATCGATCAGTACGTACGGGACTTTTTTCTCCGACATGGTTGGAATGCCTTGGTAACATCCCTTTAGCGAGCCAAAATAAGACCCTGAGGGATTTTGCAGTAAAGGAGGGCCCTTTAGTCATCCCAAGTTTGTAATCATTGGACCGCATTATATGTTACGGTCACGTGCGAGTTAAGAAAGTTAAACTCGTTGTCGTGGGATCAACACGTTAGCAAAGTATAGCGGAACAAGCATTACAGGAGTCCGTTGAGAGACCATACTATGGAATTATCCATCAAGCATCACCAGTGAGGCCAAACCGTTGGCTCTGACTCTCGCTATTAAACAATTACGGGGCGTCCAGTCACAGGTAGAGAACAGTCACCCATGTGAAGACCAATCATCCAGGTGAAAACCCCATTTTTCGCTGCGGCAAAACATGGAGAGCTGAACCTCGCTTAAGCTCTAATCCTTCTGCTTTTTTAGATTCATTTCCCCACTATTTGTCCTTAGAAACAGTATTCAAATGAGATCTGACTCAGCAGCCAACAGGGCTGAAATGTAATCGTACGTTCCTGACATAGCGGTGCCTGAATTAGTAGGTGGAAAAATCAGCCTAGTAAGGGGTAGAACCTTATTTTTTTTATAGGAAGGTTTGTACTATCCCCCCCATGTCTAATCTACCACAAGGGTTTGGCAAGATTGCACCGTCCGATTGACCCGAATACTATATATCAGGAGATTTTTGCGGTATTTTGGGCCATCCGACCAACCATATATTCTGAATAACATGCAATCGCAGCATTTCTTAATGCAATGTGGTAGATCAGTCAAGAGGGCGGTAGAGTAGTAAAAGCTTGTCGTTCGACTTTCTCAACACTAAGTGGAGTGGAGGGAGCCAATCTTGGGGAGTTGATCTCGGCGACCAGATCTCGGAGCTCACTTCTCAAGATATCTTCTATATGATTGGAGAGAGCAGGAGGATAGCATCTCTACCCGAGCTGGATCATGCAAGCCCAGTCTTCCTTCCAGTCATAAACTTAATTGAAAGAGAAGCCGTTCAGCGAATCCTACAACAATCTAGACCTAAAAATATTTGCTGAATATTTCGTGGTTACATTATGCTCTTGAGGAAAACCCTCATTTCAGCTGAAGATTGATTTAACCGGCATCATGATTCGATGACTGCAGGACAGGAGAAACTTCTTGGCCGCCGCTTACTCCACATATGCTCACACTTGAACACGAGCATTGGTTAATTGTCGCCACGAGTTTCTCAGCTGTTATTCAGGACCCCAGGGGCTTTTCAAATGGTGAAAGGGTTGGCAAATGAATATAAAAGCATTACTTTCGACCTGAATCTCTCATCCTCATCACCAAGACCATCCAAGCAATCTAAACACTTTCACAAACTTCAACTCTATCAAAGCCTCCTCAGTCTTTAAACCATGTTCCACAAACTCCTCCCATTTCTCGGTCTCTGCGCCCTCCTTCCCTTAGTTGCCCGCGCCAACACCAGCGAGATTGTCTACCTCGCTAACTGCGCTGGCTGCCCTACCTCCTGGGAAGGTTGCGAGTATTATCGCTCGACCATGGCTTACTATCCCAATGAGTCCCAGTCTGAGTCTCTTCAGTATCCCTCCGCCATTGCAGGATTCTCATGGGTTGTGGGCTGGGAAGGCAATGTTATGACTGGAACATTCCCTGATCAAGACACTTTCACTTCTGCCATCTCCAGTGGCTCGCAGAACTTGCCCACGTTTGCGTACGCAGGCTTTGGGGAAAATAAGTATCGTAAGTCATAGGAATATCGCTGAGGTGGGTTGATTACTTGCTAATTGCCTTGGAGACTCCTTCAATTGCTATAAGGATGATGAACGCGAACTTTACCAAGATGGCACCGATTACTGCTACTCTATTTATTTCTGCCAGTAGAGTAAGTATCCCGATCCCCCCTCTATTGTCTCCTCCGCTGAAAATAGATGACAGAGTGGCCATACCACATCATATGTTGAACCCAGGTTATCGAGGCTAAGGAGAACGGTGGACCCGGGTCAATAATAACTTGAGTTCAGATGATATTTAGAGAACGAAGCTGGCATTCAGAGCGGGGCGTTGATAACTTCTTTTCATAAACTCGCAAGCCTACTCTAGGGGTTTAATACATCACTCCATCCATCTATTACGAGAAAAGGTGCGGGGAATTACTTATACTTTTTACCATGTACTGTTTTTGGATTAGTGAATAAAGCCTTCGATAATACTATCCTTTAGACTTGTGACTTTAGGGCTTGTTTCCATATAATATTTGGTTCGTACCTTCCACCTTCGGTCATCTATATCGCTTTAATTGCGTTAGCCTAACAATTGTTGTAGGAGAGAGAGTTGGTGACGTGTTAATTTATGAGGCAACGGCTGGTTACCTGGAATAGAAACATCTGAACTTTCATCACGCTTCCGTCGTTTCCTTACAGCAATAAAATTGCACACTTCACCTCGTTTCAAAGAGATTTGCCATATGAACTCTTGAGAGAGTTAATTGTCTACGTGGCGTTTTTATGCTTATTGTTGGTGAGGGGCTCCTTGTTAGCAATCGTTTGACCCCACCAAAAGCCCCGCCTAGTCCAGGGGGCATGATATCGCCAGCATACTCTACCCTCGTGCGGAATGAGACCATGATTTCATTTGGGATGTAAACGCATTTCTATATATATCTGGCGGAAGATTTTGAAGTATGGTTTTTAAGAAAAGGAAGCATAAGACAGGCATTGTTGACTCAGCCTGCTAATTCTTGCTAAACTCGATCACGACTGGTGCTGAGTTTTGATCCCAATAATGACTGCCAGTCGTCTACATAGGGTTTTAAAGTACGATGCGTTACTGGACTACCAAAATGATTTGAGATCTGATCCAATATAGGCTTGTCTTCATCCTTTCCATGCTGCTCTGATTCTCTGGCGCGGAAAGACTCTCAGGCCTATGATCCAACAAGGCTACACGTCTAGGGAGGGAAGTTCGAGCTCTCGGCAACGGTCAACGAGCTGACGGTTCGAGACTGTGAATCAGGAGGACTCATTCGAAAGATACATTTGGAAGAGGAGCCTCATATGTTATGGTCTGATCGAGAACATTTATTTATAGTCAATCATAACTCGAACAGAGTCCTCACAACTGCGTTCAGGTTCCGCCAATCTCCCATCCGCCCCTTAACTTATCTTGAAAGTATTTCTTTGCGAGAACCTTCTCTGATCCGCTTACTTAAGCCGTAAGACCAAGTGCAAGCGCACGGAAACATGGCTGCCTTTACAAGATAGAAATCAGTTTTGTTTCTTCGTTGAAGCAGCTGTGGCTGCTTCGCCAGCAAGGCCTCAACTAAATGAACTTAATTTCGATAGTTGGTGAGAGTTCTTTTCCATGATAATTATATCTACGAATTCCTACTTGGCTCGACATAGGGCCGCATTCAAACTCGTTTAGGATTGTCGCTAATACATATGTGGAATGGCTACTAGTATCCTTCAATAGGCGCGAAAGATCTGCAACATCTCCCAAGCCTTGTCCACCTCGCGTTTTCTCCTCATTGACGAGCTCTTGGGGACGAAATGCGAGCATCCTACTCATATTTCAGGAACCAACCGACCCTAATTTCAGCAAGGCACCGACACTGGACTTGAATGACTTGGTTACCGCTTCACAGTATTGCCAGAAGATGCTTGAAAGTTGGACGCGGCCGATCGATGCAATGATCTCGATGCAAGGTGGCCGAATGCATACGAATTCGATGTTCATGATGACCCCTGATCTGGTACCACCTCAAAAGAAAGAGAAGCTCGGGGCCAGGGATGGGATGATATGCCGGGAGAAATGCCGGATAATCAGGATATTGAGGCATTTGTTGCAACCAGGCAAAGTTTGCTATTTTGGGGGCCAAGCCACGAGTCCTTTTGAAAGCAGGGTTTCCACCTGTGTCCTTGGGGGTGTCTGAATATCCACCAGCACGTGATCACTCAAAGTGGTAAGGGCTGTCAGATTTATGTGGGGCTGGGTCACGTGGACGCTAGTAAAAGAGCTTTGGGAAGGTGATATTTCAGACTACGTACTTGACTTGATTCTTTTCGCAGTTCTACCTGCGGTAGAGCCTGTATATATAGAGCTCTGTACAGCTCGTACATATGTACCTTCTGGTCGCATCCGCCCGAGTTCAGATATCGGGACTGACCGATACTGGTATCCTTATATTTCAGGCAATATTCTTCACAAGGGCGGTGGTGAGGCAAACACCAACACACCAACAACACACCAACTACCCACCAACAACACCAGCAACAACACCAGCAACTTCTTTGGTTCCCTTTGGATGCAACCCTTTGCATGCATGGATCAAAGCAAAGGCACTCTCTTAACACGCCTGCTGTACCCTACCTCGCTCACCCTTTCCATCTATCTGGTGTGTTGCGATCCATGAAACCATGAAACCATGAAACCATGAAACCATGAAACCATGAAACCATTAATCATGGTGGTGTCCTCGGATTTCCCTCTGAAGCTGGTCTTCATACTGATCGCCGCACTGCTGACTCTCATCTCCGCGTGCGTGTCGGTCAGGCGCTTCTTCGTGCGCCGTCAGTTCGCACGCGCCCACGGCTGCCAGCCGGTGGCGAGATCCTTGAGTCAGGATCCTTTCTTGGGACTCGATACCATCCCCGCCTCGATCCGCGCGCTTCGGCAACACAAGATCCTGGAGATCAGCCGCGAGCGCTTCCGCGCCTACGGCAATACATTCACCGTCACGGAGCTGCAGAGACGGGCGATCGTGACGGTAGAGCCGGAGAACATTAAGACCATCCTGTCCCTGAGATTCAAGGATTACGGCATCAGCTACCGCCTCGAACCCTTCCAACCGCTGTTGGGGAGGGGCATTTTCGACACCGATGGCGACCATTGGGCAGCGTCGCGCGCCCTCATCCGGCCCAGCTTTACCCGTGACAAGGTAGCGGACCTGACTTCGTTTGAGAATCTAATTCAAGACCTCTTCAGATTACTGCCGCGCGATGGAGAGACGGCCGTAGATTTGCAGGATCTCTTTTTCCGCTACGCTATTGATTCCGCGACCGAGTTCCTGTTTGGACAATCCATCGGTACTTTAAAGAAGAGTCAGTCGGAGGTCGGCTTTGCCCCGGCATTTCAGTATGCCCAGAAGGCCATCATCGTGCGCGGCATGCTAGGCCCGTTGAATATGTTTTACCGCGATCGCAAGGCCGACGAGTGCAATCGCATCTGCCGGCAGTTTGCCCAGCATTTCGTCGAGGAGGCATTTCACGTAGCCGCAATCGAAAAAGATAAAGAGAAACAAACAACTGAGATAAATCGCCGGAAGCACATCTTTTCACATGAATTGGCGTCGCGGACATCCGATAAGCAGCGTATTCTGGACGAGCTAATGAATGTTTTGCTAGCGGGTCGTGATACGACTGCTAGTCTTCTAAGCAATCTGTTCTTCTCACTGGCTAAAAATCCAGCAATTTGGGATAAGTTGCGGAGAGAAGTAGCCGGTTTACAGGGTCGGGTACCTACATATGAGGAACTTCGCAGCCTGAGATATGTCCGGTGCTGTATGAATGAATGTAAGCGAAAGCTCTCTACTACCGTGCTACCCCTTAATTCTTGACCCTAATAACTCCCTTAGCGCTACGCTTACATCCAGTCGTACCACGCAATGAACGCGAGGCGGTACGAGATACGTTCCTGCCACTTGGAGGAGGCAAGGATGGCCTCGCACCAGTCTTCGTGCCTAAAGGTACCCTAGTGTGCTATAACATATACGCCATGCATCGACGGACAGACTTCTACGGGCCAGACGCGGAAGAATTCCGTCCAGAACGCTGGGAGGATGGAAGCCTGCAGCCACGCTGGGGATATCTGCCCTTTAACGGCGGCCCACGTATCTGCATAGGCCAGCAGTATGCTTTGACTGAGGTTGGCTACGTGATCGTCCGGATGGCTCAAGAGTTCCGAGTCTTGGAGAGTCGCGATGCGGGGGCGTGGGAGGAATCGCTGACCTTGACTCTGTGCTCCCGGAACGGAACAAAGGTGTGTCTCACTCCTGCTTGATGGCGCCGAGTCTGGACGGAGGGTCGGAACGACGTTGATGAAGAATTATATGGCAAATTGGTATGCAATGTATCTACCCTGTCTAATGTACCACAACGCTATTTTACTGCTTTGTGGTTCTTGTCCTCCGTTGTTTGCTCGATGCCTGAAGAGCTTGCAGAGCTTGCAGAGCTTGAAGAAGAGTACGAAACATCTACCGCCGAATCCTCAGCTCCGACTTCAATCCTTTCGCCCTTTCCCGGTCATGGTCTCGCATCTCAACGAACGTTCTATATGGGAGTCCAAAAATCAAGTAATGTCATCTTCTATGCCAATAGTAACTCGTAAACACCCAAAACAACCGCTCTCCTTGCCTCGAAACCGCACAACCACTCGGATCAGTAGTTGTAATCAGTAATGACTCCTTAGTCTAGAGCTAACAGGTGGGTATTCCACTGTATTTATGCAGCCACTCTCCCTTTGGAAGATACAGAGAATATAGAATCAAGCACTCAAGCAAGTACAAGAAGCACTTCTTCCAAACGGCCCTTCACGTGACTTTGCACGAGCGTGATAACACGTGACATTACAAAAACACGGTCCAATTTATGGTCACATTTTGCTGCAACTATGGTGACCTTGCTTTGTAGAGTCTCTTGATTAAGAAGTATCAGGCTTTCAGCCTATAATCATCGATTATTATCTTAGAACCCTTAAACCTTCCCTTGCAACACCTCCCTCGATCATTCTGAATGCGGCTAAATAGGCCAGTTTAGGTGGGAGATGTCTGCTCAAATTAGAGAAAAATACATGTTTTGAGACTTTAAATGCAGTTTAAAATAGAGCGTATTTTGCAGCTAGAAATTGAACTGCGAAAACGTGCGTATGTACAATTGTACTGCTTGGTAGCAAGCTACACCAAATTAGTATAGAAGATTCTGCTCGAAAATGACTAACCATACAAAGTAATACTAGATTTTCTAATGCGCTAGAACACTTATAAACTTTGAATTTTGTACTAATATACATAGGAATATCATGTCAATTCTTATCTGCCTCGTTTTATAGCTCTAAAAACGTCGCTATCGCCGTTGCCTACAACAAACCCAGCCAGTGAAAACTCTGGGAATTGGGCCACTTATCCCTGGGCTGGCAATAATTTGATTTCTCAGACATGATGCGTTATCAATTCGTGTCACCATCAGAGCCTCGTGAAAAAAAGCTAAGCTTTCCTCAGCACATTTATTTCTCTTCCAGGAGTTATTCCAATATTCTCCACTTAACAGTTCTTCTTACTGGTCCTCACACTTCTTGTCTCCTACTTTGTGCTCAAAGCGCCCACGTCAATTTTCTTGCCCGCTCTCTCTCTACCAAACAATATCAATGGCAGAGGGAACACCAGTACAAATATATTCACGATTAATTCCCTCTACATGGGAAATCCGACTTGTCACTCTTAAGCCAGGGAAAAAACCCGGACCAGATCGAATGCCGCCTCTCCTGCGCTTCACTTGGCGACTCTCTTGACTACGAAGCGCTACTTTACGTGTGGGGAAGCGCAAGCATTCTTACACCAATACTCTGGATGGTCATGAATTTCAAGTTACTCATAACTTGAAAGTGGCGCTCTCTGTTTTACGACCAAATAAAGAGGAGAGAACGAAGTGGATTGATGCCATCTGTATCAATCAATCAGACTTATCGGTGCGCAACTCCCAAGTAAGAATTATGAGCTGTATCTACCAAAGCGCCCGACGAGTTGTGAGCTGGCTTGGAGAGGCAGATAATGACACCTACTCTGCAATATGGATCGTTTACAATGCTGCGCAAAACAACTTCTCTCAAGAGTGGTTTCTGTCTGTTAGAATGAGTAATCAGTGACTCTGGTTCTAGGCAGATAGTCAGTACTCCTGGTTATCTGTGTTGCCTGCCGAGTCACATGGCATCACATGACGCAATGTTCACTTGATCGGTGTGACGTGTTCTATGAGTCATAGGAAGATTTCTGTCTATAAGTACAGGCTACTGTACTTGGTTTGTTTATTAGTATCTCTAGTATCTTTATAGCCTTAATAATCCAATCACACTCTCCTTACTCCTCGTCGTCACGTGACTATATTGCAAGACTGTCCACCATCTCGGGAGAAAAATATCAACTCCGCAAATGCTTTCTAAATCTCCTCAGAGCTTTTTCAGAGCGAGTATCGGGAATACTGAAAACGAACCTGGATCACCCAAGAAATTGCGTTTGCCAAGGACGGAATCATCCAATGCGGAGATCATGACGCTCCATTTTGGGCTTTGCGAAGATTTGCAGAGGCATTCGAGAGAATGTTTGGCAACCGGCAGTTTGTAGGTGCTGCTCTGAACAAGTATGGATTTGTTATGATGAGTGATTTTATCACGATCTCGTCACGATTAAAACATCACGAGATTTCAAAGAGAGCATTGCCAGGCACATAGCTATTGGAACTTCTTGAGGAGAATCATCAGAAGAGAGCAACTAATCCACGGGATAAATTGTACGGCTTACTTGGTCTCTCGGATCCCCGCTCCAGCCTTCATCCTGAATTAGAAATCGACTACCGTATTAATTGGTTAACAAGACCCTATCTTGCAGTTCAACCGTCACCACTTTGAAGGCCCTTTTCAGGGATTATTTTGGTGTGTTCCCAGCGTCTTATAAACGGGGGGGTCTAGTACTAGGTTGGGGTCTTGTAAACCAATTACTACGGTATCAGCGGTCAGTGCGCTCCGTCTATCTCGGAGTATTCCAAGCGCTGGTGGAGGAAACGTAGAAGCTTAACGTTATATGCTCTAGTTTCCCGACCACAGCGAGGCGGGGCCTGACTCTATCTCTGCTACTGGGCAACCCAACCTCCCGTCCTGGACACCAGATTGGATGTCTAGACTAGAGAATCATTTCGGACAGACATCCATGTTCAGTTCAAACGAGCAGCGGGTGAACCCCGGCAAGCGTGAGCTTCCAAGCGGATGATGATATTATTACTGTAGCAGGTTACAGTATAGGCTCCGCAGTGGTATGTGGGAAGACCAACGAAGTACGTAGCCTTGACAATATGAGTGATCAACTTTACACGGATCTATTCTGTAGCATCCTTGAGCGGCACAGATTACTCTCAGAGGATGCTCACCTAATGAATACTTTGTGGATACAATCAGCCTGGGCGGCACAGATACAAAGGCAAAGGTCGAGACGTTTTTGGGGCTACTTAATTATTGCAGCGGCCGCACATCAAATCTTATTAACAAGCCAATCAAATTCGACGACACACAACAAGCATTCCTACAGCTGGTGCTGCGAAGATTGCCGAATCACGTGACACAGGAAATATATTGTAAGAGTTCAGAGTCACGATCGACTTTCCTTCTTCTCTCTTTAGCTTTGAATAGTCTTTAATAGAGCGTATTCACCCTGCTTTCCAAGCTCAGCAATATCGACTCGTGACAGTTGGAGTGCATTTTGATATTCAGTGTATTGGGGGGGGGGTTTCAATTGAGGGAGTTGATACTCTTCAACTAGCTGTGGTCTAGGCTCTGTCTCTTCTTGTGTCTCTAACTCTGACCTAATTTCCAAGTATTCTAACCGTATATCTTCCTTCTTCTTTTCCCCATACTTCTTCAGCTTCTTTTGAATAGCTTGAAACTTACTAGCTATATACTAGTATCTCTAAATATATGCTAAATTGTACCTTCCTTAAAGGTTCTTATGCGAATTTGAGGACGATCACGGAAGAAGGACTGAATACTGTATTCAGGTTCGAAGGAGCGAATTGCGTTCATAATAGCGGTTTGTTGCCATTTCTTCCATTGCTGAAAACAGCTAATATCAGCAGGCTAGATGAGATAGGTCTAGTGTGAAGGGAATTTAACAATCCAAATACAGTTTATTTTAGCCTTGAGAATAAACTCAGGAGCCTTATAGTACTTGGCCCTATCTATTAAGAGAATCCTTCAAGGCTTATCCAGCCCGCAATCGTTTTACTTAATAAAGTAGTCTAGCTATTCTACACAAATTCCCTCATTTGTATATCCAGATAGTTGTGACAGTTCTGGAGAATGTCACACATTCGTACGAATTAGCCCCTGATTTCCAGCGTCCCAGCCACCCTTGTTTCAGATATTAAGCCTCCTGTATTTCGAGAGCTACGCACTGGCGTGTTCCTTGTGTATATAGACTGCACTCTGCACTCCTTTGCACTTCTTTTCCTTCTCTCTTTAGCTTAGAATTCCAGTATATACAGCACCTTCTCTACAGCGTCCCCTCGTGAGATCCCTTTGTGCAGAGCTGCCACAATAGTGATAGAGTAACAACTTTATAACCTATTATATTTTTATAGAACTAAGACTCTATAATCATCCCTCCAGGCATAATTACTAAGGGCGGGATAGACCTTCCATCTATAGAAATAGATTCGATAATAGTAAGGGATAGCTGCTTCTCAGGCACTCCAACATACATCTCTTTAATCCCAACTGGGACTACTACCTTCTCACCTGTGGGATAGGCAATGCGATACCCACTTTCATCTACATTATATATGTATTTCCTACTCCTCATTCCTATATATTCGAGCGCTGGCTTGTACTCTGTCTCGAACCAATCGCGGAGGTATGTATATCGATATAGTGGCTCGCAATAGGTTTCGTCTTGATCGTATGTAGTTCGGGGGTATTTTTAAGCCAATTTTGGAACCATCGCTAGGTTGGTAAAGACTTCTTCTCTTGAAATCGAAGGTATACATCGCAGTTGTATACCATCTGTTTCGTAGCTCCTATACCTCTATCCGTTGTATAATCAATGGCGTATTGTATTATAGCTTGGTGTTGATCAGGTCGTAGAATCCTATTGCGGCTAGCCCCACTGGACTTCCTTCCTTCCTGTATTCGCTTTCTTTCACGCCTCCAAGCTTGCTGAACTGACTACTTATTCTCAATATAGCATAGGCGCGCTGCAGTCGTAGGTTTCTCATCGGGGTTCTCACGTAACCACGCAAGAGCCTGTGCCATTTTGACCTCGATAGGTTAGTCGCGGATATAGATACTCTAATTTGCGGAACTTAATCGAGCCATTTTTAGTAAGTGTTTAAAGAATTAATTAATTATATTAGTAGAAATTATATATAAAATAAAAAAGATTCATTACGAGATTCGTCGCAAAACGCGTCACCCCGCTTTCGCCGACTATCCTTTCCGCTGCGGTCAGGAACGTGTCTCCATCACCAAAATTCCGACTACTTCAACACCAAATAAGTCGCTACACAGCGCAATAAAAATTGAATCCCTCCGATAATGTGCATTACTACCTTCCGAATTTGAAGCTTATCAGGGTTTTATTGATTTATATTTATAGGGTAGAGTGCAGTGAAATTGGAAAAGCGACGACTTTTGATGCGTTACAAATCAGGCGAGACACGTTCCTGGCCGCAGCGGAAAGGATAGGGAAGGGCCCCTGTAGGAGGACGCTAAGGCGTTAGCGGCCAACTATTACTAAGCGAGATTCAGATACACCAGCGGCTGTCAAAATTCGCTCACCAGCCGAAAAGATAATATGACAACAACCCCCTAAAAAGTGAGTTTTCAAAAAAAATTCTCTGAACCAGATTTAAAGGCCTGTTCTTCGCGATCAATTTGATAATTTTTCAACCGAACTGAACCTGGAGTCGTAAAGTTATTAAAGTTTCGATTTTCTACCTGGTGAGCGAATTTTGTCAACCCCTGGTGATAGTTCTGATTATCGCGGCTCTCGTCCTCCAATCTTAGAAATGACACCTACGTCCTGCCAGTGTACATTCTATCGCATGCGTATCCATCTTTCGCAGAGCACAAGACGTGCTCATAAGTGTTTATTATTGCCGCGATACACTTCATTCTCGCGTCCTGCTTCCACTTCTACAACCATCAGGTGTTCATCCAGCTCCACCTTCGCATCGCCTTCTCGTGTTGTTCTATCCCTTATTCGAACCGCAAAATCCATCACTATATCCGTTCCCACGCAGCTGAGGATATCGACCGTGCCCATCATGCCAACAGATGACAAGCCTGCTGAATGCACACCAGAGATGAAGCTGATCGAAGAATCGCTCAGTGATTATTCTCTCAAGCCTGGCTCACCATGGGGTTTCGTCGTGTATCGTGTGGCGTACGGGGATGGCACGGACGTCAAATGGTCTCGCATGCTACAGATTCTGGCAAAGAATGTCGAAGATGACCTAATCTCGCAAGAGAGGATGGAAACCCTGGGACCGAGGCATCAGCTGTTGCCGATGGATGACCGGGAGAGATTTGAAGGCATGACGACGCACGACGTTCGGAAGCATTTCAGATCCTGGGTGGTGGATGAGCTGGAGGTATGGTTGGCAGATCGACTAAGTCTGGAGGAGATGAATGAAATGAGAACTGGCAAGAGGAGCGCTACTAAGACCTCCGTGGATATTTCACTTGGAACGAGATACAATATTTGCGTTTATGTCGATGATAGCTGTTTAGACTCGTTGGATCACGAATTCCCTCATGGGCCTATGATCAAACTAGTGTGGAAAGACTGGGTGCCCCAAGAGACACCGATGGAAGAAGAAGAGATAGACACAGAGATGCCTCCAGTTATTGATGTTGGATGGACAGTTCTATCGGTCCACGAATACAATTGGATGTATGGTATACTGTGTGAGTATAACAACAGGTACGATGAGTATTGCATAGCGGCGCAAAAGCTAGGGATATGACGAGTACTGGAGTTCAGAGTCAGGGGAGTGGGGAGGAGTCGAAAGAGAGGGGAGTCAAAAATAAGGAGTCAAGTCTCAATAATACCTTTGCTACCAATTTCCTCCTCCTTGAATAAGTAATGTCTAAGTCTGATTCTGTAAGCGCCTGCTACTTTCAGTGACATAGCAGGGACTGAGTTTTTAGAAACTTCAGCATCAGGGTTTTTGCTTTTCTGTAAAATCAAATTTGAGAGAACTGGTGGAGGGTGAGGATTGTTCTACTTTATTAATGTCTTTCGTACCATGATGAAAGCACTGGACGCGTTTTCTGTACTTTGAGATGTGTCAAGTACGAAAAGCTTTAATCTGGAGCGTGATGTTGGCCCCCCGGGATATAGCGATCTCTGTATCGTTTGTGGCAAGGAGGCTTGTTGGTAGTCGAAGATGCTGACCCACTGATCCCAGTCGTCCTGATAGTAGTTGATATAGGGTCTTAAGCGCTGATCAATGTATTGATTCACAATTTCAGTCTGGCCGTCCGTTTGCGGGTGGTTTGCGGTCGATAGCTTGAACTTGATTTGTAGTCTAGTACAGAACTCATCCCAAAAATCTGATACAAACTGTGAGGAACCTGACAGCAAGCTCCCACATGAGTCACGTGCTTGCACGTGCAGGGTTCTTACTGTTAGATTTATAGTCCAGTGGGGTAGGGCAGGGTCACGTGGACGCTAGTAAAAGAGCTTCGGTGAAGTGATATTTCAGGTGTACTTGACTTAATTCTTGTCCTAGTTCTACCTGTGGTAGAGCCTGTATATATAGAGCTCCGTACAGCTCGTACATATGTACCTTACAGACGAGTCTACAGAGCCTTCTGATATCGGGTCAGATCGGTACTAAGTATAGCGATATTTCAGGCAATATTCCTGACATCGCAGACCCGTGGTTTGTTGCACGTGACCTCCAGACAACATAAATATTGCGCGCGCAGCTGCTAGCTCTTCTTTCTTTAGGCAGTTCACACTCCAACAATACATTCATTACCTTGATTCGCAGTCATCCCTACTACAATCCTGTTTCAGCCCTCTAGAAAATCCTTCAGGTGTGTAACAAATGTATTAACGCATACTATTAGGTCGCCATAGGCACCTTTTATACCATATATAACGTCCGTAGTAAAATTCTGTAACGTCCTTATATTACACAGAGTACGACTTGATATTTGATTTGCTACGATTAGGTGCTTTGAAAGCCTCAATTTCAGCTTATAAAGACGTATTGTTTCTACATCGCCATCATACAAGCATATCTCTTCAAGGTACTTGGTTGGAGCGTTTTCTTGACTGCTTGTCTAATAATAATATCTCTATTGTTCTCGGAGCTATTCTCATGGTCTTTCTTGAAGAAGTCCTCTTGCAATTTAAGTTTTAGTATTACCAAAAGTCTAGAAACTGTAAAGTATAGAAACGAGACATTGATGTAGTAAAGAGGTTTGAATTGTTTATACTTCTTAAGGAGAGATATTGGGAATCGCCTGGTAGTCGTGATAGGAAGTAAGGATTTAGATTGTAGACAAAGGCAGGAAGAGGGTTTATATCAAATGGCACGGAAACCATCTCTTTGAATAACTGATTTATACTCCGCTGTCTTAAGCAATAACTCCTAGCATAACGTGGACTTACTTCCATGAGGATTCATTTTGGAATTTAGGGGGTATGTTTAGGTCTTGGAGTGACAGTCGTCAAAACTGACGAAAATATAACAGGCTAACTAGCCTTATGAACAATTATTTGTTACGGAATTGGGAGATGAGATGAAAAACGTGAATAAGCAATAGGTACTGCTCAGCGTAGCCTATGGTGCGGGGTAACTGGTCTCAGGCCAACGTCAGCGCTATTTGTCACCCGCAACTACGAAAGCCGGGGTCAAAAGTCTCCGGAATTCTCATTGGCTCGCTAAAATCAATGCCCTGTAAGATTAGTGATCAACCTCCTGAAAATATAGCGCTTTGGCCCTATCGTTTTAGGCTTAGTGCCCTGTAGCTACAGCGTTGTCTCACTAAAGCTACAGGGGGGCTATAGTGCTTACGTTAATCCTTTAGGCTAGTTAACCCCTGTATTTCGCAAAAATTCCGGCGACTTTTGACCGCGGCCTCCGTAACTCATAAGCAACGCCCCAACGGAAGCAGTGTCGCGGGACTTGATTCTTTTCGAAAAGACGCATTTATTGGAACATCCTTCTCTACATCCACTTAAATCCAGTTAGCGCTTTAAACAGCCCGGCCCCTAATTTTGAGTAACCTCTATTCCTCTAGCCGAAACCGCGGCGTCATGGCAGAAAAGCTTCAGGCGTGGTTCCCCCGGACTACGCCACCGTTCATATGCAATGCACCAATGTTTGGATTTGCGAACTCAAAATTGGCAGCAAGTGTCACAGAAGCAGGTGGTTTTGGTAAATGAATTCTCTATTTAAATGTCGGGGGCAGCGGCTGAAACATGAACTCAGGGTTTATCGGGGGTGGTCTTGATTTCGCCGCGACAAGCACTCATACTACGACGCTTCGCTCGGAGCTCTCAAAGGCCAGAAGTCTCCTCAGAATCCAAAATTCCGAAAAAGTCCTTCCAATTGGGGTGGGCTTCCTTATGTTTCGCCCTGAGAACTTTCTCCAAGGCATTGTCCCTGTTTTGCGTGAGTATCGCCCTGCCGCAGTTTGGCTCTTTGCCGCAGAAAATAGGGCGCAATACACGGATATCATTCCGTCACTAAAATCCGAGGGAAATGCATGGGGCTTGAAAGTGTTCGTCCAAGTCGGGAGCGTAAAGGATGCGAGAGAGGCTGTAGAGGATGGTACTGATGTGCTGGTCGTTCAAGGCACTGATGCAGGTGGACATCAACTAGCCCGTGGAGCAGGTTTAATGACTTTGTTGCCCGAGGTCATGGACATGCTGAAAGAAGAGTTTGAAAATTCTCAGGTTTCCGTTATTGCCGCTGGGGGAATAATGGACGGTAGAGGTATTGCTGCGGCACAAGCTCTCGGTCGGTACACCCCGCTCTCCATTCGTTCACAGTCTGTGAGACTCGCTACTGATGGTGTAATAGGTGCCCAAGGAGTTGTGATGGGAACGAGAGTATGTTTGACCAGTGTCATGAAGTCTATTACTTTAGGCTGATAAAACAGTTCCTCGCCACTCCTGAATGCGACTCTCCCGAAAATGTAAAATCTGCTATGGTCTCTACCACTGATGGATCTCAATCAACCATTAAGTATGAAATATTACTTCTCCTTTCTTTGGATTCGTTTCCGTGTATTGATCGATCAACGTAGGTCTACCGTGCACGATGATATTCAAGGGACAGGGTTCTGGCCAGCTGCGATTGATGGCCGTGCAATCATTGGTGAAAGTTACAAAGACTTTCTATCTGGGCTTCCAGAACACGAGAATGTTGCTAAATATAAAAAGGCAAGCGAAGTCGGAGATACAAGTAGGAAGATTATCTGGGCGTAAGTTTAAATTCATCCGAAGGAACATCTTCTGACAACATCCAGTGGTGCTGGAGTTGGCCTGATAAAATCAGTTGTGTCCGCTGAGGATGTCGTGAAAGGCTCTCAAGCCGAAGCCCGCAAAGTGATCCAAAATATAGGAAATCTGTAAGTGCTTGCAACCAGCCAAATGTGACGATTGCTGATGCCAAGTAGCTGAAAATCAATCCACGGGACTTCAAGAAACCCACGACAAGAGACACGGTGACTTTGCCTCTTGTAGAAGTCCTTCCAATGCTCTAGGCTGCCAATTATCTACACATGAACGATACCACTTCTTGAGCCATTTCGCCGTAACTTGTCTTCAGCCGAACTTTTCGTACAACCTTGCTGCCATCGGAGCCGATTTAATCCATGCCTTTCCATCTGTCTTTCAAGTCCTTCCAGGCCCCATCTGACGGTCATCGTTCCTGCTTCTTTCCCTTCAAATTGAGGAAGTGTTGCAAGTGTGACGAGTTCTAGTGATCGTGGTTGGACCGTTGTAAATTCGCGCCAACTGGAAGGAATAATCAATTTACCATAATATGTTGCATCAATCAATCTCCTTTCCATCACGTCATTTGACCCACAAATGCTTGAATCAAGTCCAATTGACACCTTTCGGTAGCTGCATGCCTTCCATGGGATTCTGTTAGGCTTTCTCGGCTACCTCATTTGCTGGGAACCTCCATACCTCCATGCCTCAACTGCCATTATAACTGGTGTGTTTCTATCGATGACTTTCAAGTGATGGAGGTTAGGATCTGTATAGCGGAAATGAGTCGCTATCCCGCTTTT
>NXFV01000644.1:0-51884 GCA_002803225.1 Gamarada debralockiae | reverse complement strand
TTTTTTTTGGGGGGGGGGGGGGGGGGGGGGGAATAGTCACTTGAGTTTACTGTAAACCAGATGTAGGTAAAGAAGAAATGACTGAGTCGTTTGCTAGTAAGAGTTGAAAATCCAGTTCCGAGGTCTCCAAAGATAGTGTCTATGTCGATAAATAAACTTTGGGATGAGGCATTTCAAGTTTTCTGCACCTTCACCTTCGGAGACTAAAAGGGAGGTTCTTTAGCTCGCACTTCAAAAGGGCCAATCGTGAGGTACTTCTCGTACTTGCGTTTTCGGGTGCCCAATCATTCAAGCCATTGCGTAAGTGAACCCGGTCATCAAATTTAACAAGTTATTGATGAGCACGTAAGCTGAATATCTTGACTGTCTTGGATCAGAAAAATTTGAAAAGGTACTTAGATACCTCCGATTCTAATCAAACCTACTCAGAACATGGACATATCCTGCATTGATTTGGATGGGTGACCATTAATTCACGAAAATGAGTCCCATCGAGAGATAAATGATTCTGGAGCAGCTGGACAAGGGCAATAGAGGTATACAATTAACCCCTCACTAGCGGAGAATCTACTAACAGACGACTAGAATGTTTACGTAAAGAATGGACCTCATTACGCTCCTGCTGGGCGGCCTGTGATGGGAAGCTCATTAATGGCGCAGGGACTCATAGCAGGTTACAAAATGTCAATTCGGACTTCCAGATCCACCATCTCACCGCTCAATTCCTCCAACCTGGGAACGGGAAGCTACCCTTGAAGTTCAACGTTATTCGTACCAACGCGGCAAAGAATAATGCTACGCGAACCGTTGAAATTTCTCAGAATAGCTGACCCATTGCAATAGATGTCTTGAGCTTTATGCGTCGACCGAGGATAGCCATCTATTAAGTCTAGAGGAACACCCGAACCAGAAGAGAGTTTTCCAAATTCTGGCGCGCCCACAGTAACTGAATAATTAGAAGAGAGATTCATCTTAATTTCCGTGCATTCACGCATTCACTAGGTATCAATAATAGTCTCTGAGGGTTTGAGTATCTTCGTTCCATAGAATCTGTACAGTCTAGTCATAGTCATACACTGCCCGAAGCTATCCTGCGTCTTTCTTGCCCTGAAAGTCGAACCTAAGTCCGTCAGAATTTCTTAGCACCCTTCTTCTGTTTGGCTTTTGGCTCCTTCGTAGTAATATCTTCCTTTTGCAGATTGCTGTTACTAGGCAATCCGGATCTTCTCAGACGGCTGAGGAAGCGTTCGTTCTGGATTTCTGCATTCGAAATTCCGAACACTTCTTCGTAGATGGGTGCCATGTCATGCGGTCCGCAAGGTCGTGAGTCACCGCTGGCCCTGCGTTTGTCGAAAAAATTTGCCAGCCTGTTTTTGATTGCTTCCTCGATGGTCATAGATTTTACCTTTGTGGCGCTATTCATATCGTCTGAAGTGGAGGTGGAGGCAGCTGCTGCGTTTGTGGACTCTAGGTCGGATTCAAGGTCTCCGTCGACTATGGTGTCTTCTAATTCGATCATAGTGCTTTTGATTAGGCTAGCCTCTGTAGGTGTGAAATAAGGGCTGCTGATGTAAAGCTCATCAGTGGTGCATAGAGTACGCGCCTCAGAGGCTGGGTCTTTGGATAGGTTCCGTAGGTCGTTGATCAGGACGTGGATTTTGTACCAGAGGCTGGAGTCTTCCTTCAGGTCGGAGAGTGATGGAGCTTGCGCATTTGCCGGAAGGGTAGCTTTGTCGGCTTTGTTTGCGACGCGATTTGCCTTTGATTTTATCATTCTTGTTGATTGGAAGACGAATGCTACGATCTTTCAGTATCTTTGAGCGAACGTGAGTGTTGTAAAAGTTACGGGGAGTAACTTTATGTATGTGACCATTTCAAAACGGGACGAGACTAGTAGGCGCTAAAGTAAGACAAGGAGCTTATCGCGAGCAGTGACCCGCATTCATCATGGCGGTGACGAGATTCTGCTCGGTTTTATTCTATTCAATTCAACTGTTCAGGTTTCTGGTGCCCGCGGTCTCCTCGTTCCCGATATCTACATCCAGCCAGTTCTTCAAGGATGCAGCAAAGGGCACTTTTGGACCGAAGAGAGGCGGAGGTCGGGGTGGCAATCAAAGCGTCGTGGAGATCATGGAGGTGAAGTCACAAGCAGCGGAGGATAGTGAGGGATTTGTTCCGAGAGACTTGAGCGACTGCCTATGCATAATGCAACATATCACAGAACGAAGCAGAGGCTAATCGCTGATCGTCTCCGGGCTGCAGTGAAAAGACTTTGTATCCCCCCTCCTCCCCCTTTTCCCCTTCAGATAGCTATTAAACAAAACAAAGCTGCGTAACCTGCGTACTGGGTATTCAAAGTTCAACAAACACAACCTACATACTCCACTCCTTCTCTCCATCAAAAATTAAACAAGAAATCGCCTCCCGCTCAATCAAAACCCTCCTCCCATCCCCCCGCCGCATAAGGATTCCACTCCTGTCCCGGATAGGACGTTGCACTCATTGTAACCTCATCTCCATCACCGTTACCTTCCTCACCACCTCTATGTCCCTCCTGCCCCGTCTCCGCATCATAGTAGATCTTCTCTTCCTGTGCGTTCGCTGCTCGTCGTGCACGATGGCTGTCACTTTCCGTATTCTCTAGCTCTGCTAGTTTCTTGGATTTCGCTTTCGTTAGGGTCGTTGGATTATTTTCCTTTCCACTCGGCGCAGCTGCAGAATTTCCAGTTTGCTGGAGAGGTTGAGATGTGCGTTGGCTATTCTGAGCACTGGGCGCCGCATGGCCGTTGCCATTCCCGAGATTACTGTTCTTAGCATTCGAGGGTGCGTTGAAGCCCGAATTGTTGGGAGGAAGTCGTGGTGAGGCGTTATATAAATCCGGACTTGGTCCCCGATTTACCGTCGTGACCCTAATATTCTGATCACCAAGCATACGTCCACGATCTTGGTGTCCACTCTCAAGTCCGCGCTCAAGTTCCTTCTCATCAACCGAATATCTCGGTGGGCTTGACGTCCTCTCAGGTGTATAAGCTGGACTAGGTGGCGTGGGAGACGGAGTGATGCCGTCGCGTCCCCCATCGTCTTCCTTGCGCGGTACATTAAGTCCAGCACTCTGTGGACCACTCAGACCGCTCACTGCACTGACGGCCGTACGTCGAGTATTCGAGCGATCGAGCTCGGATTCTAAGTTCAAGCGCTGAGAAGAGATATGTTGGTTGGGATTATGGCCATGTTGGGCGTCAAGATGGCTAGACCATTTCGGTGGTGGAGGTGGTGGTATGTCGCGCGCGGCTTCGTTCACGGGACTGAATACTGCATCATCGGGGAGTGGGTATCCTGCTGGAGATTCTGGGTGTCGCAATACAGGCTGCTGGAGGCGCTGGATTGCATCATGTTGTTTCTTCATCTGTGGTTGTGCGATGCTTGGGTTCTGTGCAGGACGTGTTGAATTGGCTGGTGAGAGGATAGGTGGAGATTTGGAGAGGCGGTTGGGGCGGTGATCGCGATCTTCTTCGTCTTCGGGGAGAGAGAGCTGGTATGGTCGTTGCTGGCCTGGCTGCTCTCTAGCCGGTGAGCGTGCGAGTAAATCTTCACGAGAGAGATGCGGAGTTTGGCGCTTGGTGTAGGATTCGTACGTCTCGACTGGCGACAAGGTAGGTGGTTTGGTCGCATTTGAAGTGTGGCGACTTTCGGGTTGCGGATGAAGAGGAGCTTGCTGTTCGTAATTCTGTCGTGGAGGACCTTGTGGAGCTTGTTGATAAGGTCCCCGCATCTGTTGCTGCTGTTCCTGCATGTGTCGTGGATCCATTTGCTGACTTTGTTGGAAACGGCTCAGGCCCCGAGGATCGTACTCTGTAGGGACAGTCATCGCGCCTTCACCTCGAACCAGAGAGTAGCCACCGGGAATTGGAACGCGGTCATATTGCGGCTCACGAGGACGCTCGCGGGGAATTTCACGTGGAGGTTCTCTACCTGCACGTCGTCCGCGCTCTTGAGGCTGAGGTTGAGCCTGGGGTGGACGAGCCTGGGGTGGACGATCCTGGTACCGCATTGGCTGCGGTTGCTGAATGCGTGATGGCGGAGGATCAGCAGGAGCTTGTGGTGATTCCTCTTTGAGATCCGTGTATGTCTGTCCAAGGGGAATCTGCTGAGGATACTGCGATTGACTTGCCTGAGATCGAGTTCCCTGCGACGATGTATCTTCCTTTCCTCGGTCTTTCTGCTCCGATTTGCGTCCCATGATTCCACTCAACAACGTTGACGCTGATGATCGGCGGGTCTTGCTCTCTTGGCGAGGTTTTGATGGATCTCCACCAGTTGACAGTTTTGTTAGAAGTTGACGCTGTTGGCTAGGAGCTCTTGCATTCTGGTTCTGGTTCTGAGGTGGAGGAGGTTGTCGAACAGTTTGTCGCTGATCGAACTGTGGAGACTCGATTGGTTGTCGCTCATTGTACGACAGCTCTCTGGTCGCTTGCGGCCGATCTTGGCTGGAACCTCTCGAAGATGGATTGCCGGAACGGCTAAACATGCTGCTCAATCCCGAAAATCGTTTCTTCTTTCCAGGTTCATCAGACATACCAGATGTCGACGATCTGGAAAGTTTGTTTGATTTCAATTTGGGGGAGCTAGAGGACGCAGATCCAAAGAACGATCGCTTCTTGTCGTGAGGACCCACCGGAGACTGTTGCGGTGTCCCCAAAAGATCAGTTCGTGATCCGGGGAAATGAGCAACTACACTCTCTCGGCTCTGTGGAGGACCCAAGCCAGTAGTTGAAGCGCGATTCAAGTTGCCGAAGAAGCTGGATCGACGCTTCTGTTGCTCTTGAGCTTCGTCCGAAGCAATGCTGGATTCGGGATATTCGTATCCACGAGAGTCCACAGCTCTTCCACTAGGTGACATTCCTCCATCTCGAGATGAATCACCTCTTTCTCTAGATGTGCCACGAACAAGATCCTTCAAGAAGGCAGCAGAATTTCGTCTTGAGCGATCAGGACGGGGTTCCTCAGCCGGTGGTCCAACACCTGGAAGCTGGTATTCGTTTGTTTGCTGTCGTGGTAGAAAGGTTGCTTCCCTAGGAATGGGAGCTTGGTACATGTGAGCAGGCAGTTCGCCATCTCGTCCCAAGTCCGTAAGAGGTTGTTGAGTTTGGAAGAGCTCCGGATATCTTTGTGCCGATGATGGAGGTTGATCATACAACATCGGTCGCAGTGGCTGGTTTTGCACTGGACGAGGTCCTCGGTCATTGTATTGGACATCAGGCCGTGCAGTGCTCTGACTAGATTCCGAGAATCCACGGCTACGTTGTCCTTCCATGCTGCGCTGTTGCTCTATCGAAGGGCGTTGTGGAGGAGCCATAGCGGTCCCACTATACCTTGTAGGAGAAATCTGAGTTGGGGGTGAGACTGCATTTGGTCGCCAAGCATCTTGGGATCTTCTAAAACTTCCGGGAAGCACATCGGCCGCCCGTGGTGCTTGAAAAGCGGATTGCGATTCGGGTTGGGGCTTGGTGGTACGCTGGCTGTAATCAGAAGAATGTGCTTGATTGAGCTCTGGTCTAATTGCGCCGGGCTGATCCATGGAATCTTTGCGTTGTTGCGAGGGATTTGTTGTGGATGCAGCGGCATGATGGACTTGGTGGGGCTGATCCTTATGCTCATGTTGGTTGGCATATGCAGCAACAGCAGCAGCTCCAGCAGCGGTACCAATCTCCGCTTCATAATTCTTGGAAGATGCCTCGTGCTGCGATCGAGGGCTAGAAAGTTCTTCATCGTCAATCGGGAATCTTGGCCTCTGTTTGCGACCGAAGCTAAGTCCAAACGTCGAAGTTCGGCGAATTGGTGGCAGTCCTTGGAATGAACCATTCCTTGTTGGCTCCTCGACCTCTGGCTGTTGGTGTTGCTGCTCTCTAGCAGTATGGACAAAGTTCTGCTGCGTGGGAGAGTCGTGAGATGTGTTCTGTGGTTGATGAGTCGAAGGAGGAGGTTGTAACTGTACAGGAGCTTCGTAACTGAAACGCGGTCGATTTAGAACGCTGGCAGGTGGTTCTTGGGAGACCTGGGAGACTTCTGGCTCCAATTTGGGCTGCACCTGTTGTTGATTCAGAACACTTTGAGGTGGATTTTCCAAAGCTCTGGACACCTCTGTTTCCAACTTAGGCTGCACCTGTGGTTGATTCAGAACACTAATAGGTGCCTGTTCTGAAGCTTTGGTGATTTGTGGTTCCGGCGCTGGCAGAGCCTGTTGTCGATTCAAGAAGCCCGGAGGAGGTCCTTCTGGAGGCTGGTATATTTCTGACTCTGGCCTTGGCTTTGGATCCACTTTGGGCTGTACTTGTGGTCGATTCGGAGTTCTAGTGGGTGGCTGTTCTGGAGCTCCGGCGATTTCTGGCGCCGCTACCGGTAGCGTCTGTTGCCTCTCTAAAAACCCAGGAGGTGGCCCCTCCGGAGGCTGGTATACTTCAGACTCTGGCCTTGCTACCGGTTCTGCTTTAGGCTGCACGTGTTTCGATTCTGGCTGCGGCGATACCATCACCCAGTCATTAAGATCCGACGTCTCCTCATGAGCATCATAAAACTGAGCGTCTCCGCTAGTAGAGCGTTCACTCTTCGAACCAGCATCATCAGGGATGGGAAGCGCCGTTGGGGCGGCAGAATGCATAGCTTGGGGTGGTTGTTTTGGACATTCATCGTATTGGAAACCTTCTTCTTCGGCAATGGGAGTGGCATTGAAAGGATCCCACGAAGGTTGGTTCTTGGTAATTGGTGCCGGAATGCCAAGTTTGCCTTGCTCTTCTGACTCGTTGTTCTCAGGAGTTTCTTGGGCAAGGCCTTGAGATGGAGTTGGTTCATTCGATTGAGCTAACCGCGACTCGGGCGATGCAACTGCACCGCTCATGAGTATTGGAGAATCGCGGCTCGCACTCGTCGGTATTTCTAAAGCAGGAAAGCTTCTCTGAGAATTCATCGTGCCAGCTCGTTGGCGCTCTGGGGTTGGCGTCGGCATTGGTATGCTCTCCTTTGATTGGCGAGCGGACGCATCAGGTCGACCTGAAGACCGCGAGACAGAGAGAGGGAAGCCCCACGAGGTTCGTCTCTCATTCTTGGGCTTGGCTGGCGGGCTGAGGTTCGGAGAAGTCTGTGTGGGCAATCAAATCTTAGTAATAGGTACAACAATCATGGCAATCATAATGGCAAAGAGACAACAATTGAAGACTGCAATTCTCCCTAGTCGTACATGGCCTGCTAAGCAGGTAACAATGCTGAGGAAGGCAGCGCAGGCAATTGAAAAGAAAAGATAAACCGCCGCCACCACTGATTAGTCTTGGAAAGTCATAATAGAAAATCAAAAGAAAACGCCACGTCGCCCAAATGCGGTCCGGCTCGGAAGGAGATAATCAATCTACCTTGTCTCCAGCACCGCTTCCTCGAAGCTTGTTCTTTCCCTTCGCGAGTAACCCTTTCCCTGCTTTGCCTGCCTTGCCGCCGAAAATGCCCGCTGTGTGAAGTAGCTCCTTTCCTTTGGCTTGAACTTGCTGGCTGGTCAGTTTACCACTACCAGCAGGAGAGAATCCTTGTTGAGAGCCAGAAGGTATGCTTGGGCCGGGTCGTGATACTGGTGTTCCCGGCGTTGTCGGGGAAGCGTTGAGATACTGCTGATAATATGGTTGTTGTAATGGAGGTAATGCTTGCCCAGGTGCCTTTGAATACTTAGATCTTGCAGATCCATTAGCTATAGGGAAAGCTGCCCCACTCCACGATCCAGTCGCATTTGAATGTTCTGGATGTTGAGCTTTAAGGGTCGCCATCCAATCAATGAGGCCAGAATCCATAGCCGCAAAACGATGTCTCATCTCATCAAAAGTCTGGATTCTCTGTTGAGGATTCTTTATCGCCGCAATCTCCTTGAAAGCTAGTATTCTAGGCGTGGGGGAGAATTGCATTTTGACGGGTGAATTAATGGGCGACACAGAGCTTGGTGCTGCGGATGGTGCTGGCTGCTCTGCCGGGAGACCTGAGAAATACGCTTGGGGAGATCGAGAAGGATGTTCGTCTTCTGGCGGAGTTGGAAATACAGGATAAGAAGAAGATACCTGGGGGTCTTTCTCTTCTGCTAACGAAAGTCTTCGTTGGGAGGTCGTGGGCTGCTGCGGGGACTGTGCTGGGTGTGAGTGTACAGCTGCCGCTACCGCAGCTCCTCCAAGACCAGCACCGCCTGCGAGTAAAGCAGCATCTCTTCCAGTATGCCCATCGTCAGACGGTTCAGACACTGGCGAGGTAAGACCTTGAGCCCCCAATTCTTTGTCGTAGTCCAGAGTTGAAGGCTGAGAGTACGGCACTTGTGCAGTATGACTGGTTGCTTCTGTAGCAATTCCCTCATCCATAGCTTTCAAAGGTGCTTCAATGGTTCGATCCGTATATGGTTTCTGTTGTGGCGGAATGGCGGGCACTTCTGGCACCTCTTCCCGAGATTGAGCAAGGGACACATCCTCGGCACTAGTCTCCCACGAGAACCTATTTGGCATGGCTGGACGAGATTCAGCCGCCGTGCTCGTTCTCCGGGCACTGAGAGGCGGAATAGGAGGGGTTTCAACGTTAGTGGTAGGAGACTCCGTCACTGCAGGAGGAGCTTCAGACTGCACAAGGTGTTCAGGTCGTACGGGATCCTCGGCAGTATGCTGTGCGGTCGACGTCGGGATCGATGCGGGTGCTGCATCCTCAGAAGTGCTTGCCCAGTAGTTATCATATTCTCTCGGTAGATAGCTGTACCTGCCGTCATTCGAAGTTGTTTGGTCATCTAGCTGGTCTGGTTGCAACGATTCGTTACGTGGAGTCGCGTCTGAAGGCTTGGTGCTGAGACTCTTAATAATCTCCTTGCGAAGCTTGTCACTTTCTTCGTCCTGGGGACGAGTATCGGTGCTCAGTGTTGGCGAAACCTGAGGCCTCATTGGGGGTGCGAGACTTTTACCTTCTTCGACTTGATCGATAGTCCTTTGTTTCAATGGGACAGTAGGTTTGGGGAAGGATTCGGCATTTTCTATAACAGGCATATCTTTCGCTGGTGGCGTGGGAGCATCATTAGAATCCGTGGAAGATGCTGTTTGAACGGGAGCGGGCCGTAACTGTGCCTCAGGAGACACACTTTCAAGCTTCGGCATAAGCCGGGAATCCAACGGCGCAGATGAATACACATTACCACTTGGTGCCATTGCGGGATCGGGCGTAGGCAATGCACTGTTGCCTCTTACAGCCATAGGGTTCTCTGACACCGGATTGTCTGTTGGACTATCTTTGTCATGTCTGCCAAGAGCTGCTCCTGTTGCACCGCCAAAAGCAGCTTCCTCCGCTGCACTAAGGGCAGATTGCGGCAACGAGTGCTTGGTTGTGGTTGGCGTGATATCGTAATCGTCATCATCGTGCTGCCCACCAGCGGAGGAAATTTGGCTTGTGGGAGTTTGCTTACGCTCAGCTTCCTTGGAGACTCGCGTACTATCCTGGTGAGGAGTTTCGCTTCGCGTGGTGGTGGTGGAAGATGTCCAACCGCCTGGTAAAGAAGGTCGGAAGCTTCCCTCTCGCTCAGTTATTGGTCGAGGAGGTTGTAAGGGTTCCTCATCATCCGCTGGCATAATGGTATCGGGTGATGAAGGGTCAGCTACGACTACTTCATGACCTTCGGCGACGGCTTCGGTCTTTGCTAAATCTGGTGTTCTGGCTGGGCTGTTTCCTGGGCTGGGAGTACGAATGTCTCGTCGATGACCAGGCTTAATGCCTGGAGCGATTGTGCGCTCTGCCGTTTGAGATTCTGCCGGCATCTCTTCCTTAGAAATGGGGGAACTTGGCTCATGTACAACTTCCAGGATTGAAGGGGTTACTCCATCTCGACCTCTGACATCGGAAACTGCGCCACTAGGAGCTCTGCTCATGATTGGACTGATACCAGTGGTACCGGTACTTTCGCTATCGGATCTTCTGACTCCACTACCAGTTTGAGAAGCTGGTGTCGGTGGAACGGACGAGTCATCCTGTCTATCGAATGCTTGATTGACAACAGATCTGTAGCCGAGGGAAGGCTGGCGCTCTGGAGCAGCATTCTCTGAAGGAGCCGAAGTTATATTAGAGGATGCACGAGTGAACTCTGATTCGTGAGGCAGAGGCAACGGTGGTTCCGGCTCTTCAGACTTTGGTTGTGAAAATAAATCAATTCCGAATCCAGATATGCGATTCAAGTCCGGTAGTTTTGGACTGACGGACGATCGTCGTGCTTCTTCGATATCAAATTGGGTAGATTCACTCGGTGGCTGTGTTAGCTCCGTAGATACTGCTGCTTTTGCGGCCTGGTCGTTCATATTGAAACCCTCAAAGCCGTATTCGCTCTTTCGCTCTTTGACTGGTTCCAACATTGGCTGCAAGTGCCGGTTAGAGGCCGGAGCTTCGTCTCTTTCAAGAGTTGTCCTTTGTCTACCACCGCCTAAGCTATCGGAGCTTGTCTTCTCTCGTAGAGGTGGCTTCGCAGGAGAATCGGATCTGTCGCTCGCTTTGTTACCAACGAGAGAGTCCATGCTAGGTCTGCTAGAATCCATCGATTGCCGCTCCCTCTCTCTTTCCTCCTCTACCCGCCGATATATGTCCGCAGGTCGAATGAAAGGCAATGCCTTGCCAGACGGAGTGGTAGGCGACCGACCTGCCGCTCCTGGGGAAGATGATCTACCTCCGACCCATGGCCTTGGTGCAGCAGTCTCCTGAGTAGGAGGGGTTATCTGTGACAATTCTGGGCCCATCGATTGACTTAAACTGCTTTTTCGAGCTGGGAACCGTGTAGACGGCGTGTCCGCTACACTCTGTGGGGCAGGGGAGGCCCGGGTTGTCGATAAAGGAGCGGGTAGGGCTGTGGGAGAGAAGTCTCGTCGAGCTTGATAATCGCTAGATGGTGTTCTTACGTCAGATGGCTGCGAGTAGACGGAACCAGATTCACCAGTATTGATCCGACTAAGCCCTGAGAAGGCTGGACCAGAGTCGCCAGTATTCGTGCGCCCTGGGCCAGGTACTAGAATATCCGGATGCGGCGATCCCGACATAGGAGATACAACCTGACTAGCCTTGCGAAGTCCCGTAACTCCATCGTTTTGAGGCAGTTGCTGTGTTGTTATTGACAGAGCTGGTGGGCCACTTGGATCGCGGGTATTGGGCACACCAGTGATTTGTGAGAACCGCGTTGCTGGAGCCTCTGCAGCTGGTGATGGTTGTCGCACAGTGCTGTTTGAAAAGTTGCGCTTCTCATCATCCGCATCGAAGGAATTCGCGCGAGGTCGAGAAGAGCTGGCTCCAGCAGCACCAGGGAGTGGAGGTAATTCGCCATAATTCTTCTTATTATCGATAGACGTAGATGCTGATGGCGGGCCCGATGGAAGGGCCTGGCCTTGCTGTCGCTGGCCGGTAGGTTTCGAGATGGGTGGAGGAGGCGGGTCGTATTCATCGTCGTCGCCCCAATCATCACCACCATAGTCGACTGGTTTCGCATCTGCCCATTTCTTGGTCTTATTTCGATTCACATTCGCCCGATAGGAGATTGGCGTATTTGAACCGGATGCAGGGCTCCTAGCATTTGTTAGCCAGAGTGATCAATTTCGATTCCAACGACGTCAACGTACATGGGCGACTGCTCCTTCTCGAAGGTCGTGGGGAAGGTTGGCGCCATGTTTGGCAATATTAAGAGGCTCGCGGCTCACGAGACATCTACTGCTGTAACCATAGGGCCATCAGTGTTGACGTTGTTGATGGAATGAAAAGCTGATTGTGCAATGGAAGCGGACGGTGCCAATCGCGGAGCTTTGACGATCGTCAGATTGGGCCGAGAGAGTAGGAAGAGGCACGCCCTGGCTGATACTCGTGTCGTGCAGGATATGATTAAGAGGAGAAGATAAGATATTGGAAGAAAGAAAGAGGGGGAGAATTAAGGATTCACTGTGATATCGTCACCACTGTGTTCAAATCAATGATCAGCAGCTCTCACGCAAAATAATGCCCTCAATTCTGCTTCCGTAGAACCTTGAAGATCAGACTGCTTGATTGGCCTCTGTTGACCCATTTCCCCGCCTAATCCCGTTCCAGCTTTCACTTCACTTGCTGCGCCACAATTGCTGCCACACGTGCGAACAGACGAACACTTTGGCCCCAAATTACCCCTAAAAATAATGTTATGGCCTTGTGGCCTCATCTCTTTGTCCGTCACGTTTCCTCTACAGATCTGGATGATTGACGATGAAACATCAGAAACACCCATCTGTCCTTGTCATCATCGTTGCAACTTTCCGCTTTGTTTCGCTTCACTCCTAATTCAAAGATACCCTTTTACAGCCTCCTAATTAGAGTCGCATCTCCCACAGTCCTTTATCCTCCGTTTCTCATTTTCTCCAACTTCGAAAGGCGATCTGGAATTCAATCCAACAATCGCGATCCGAGCCTCCGGAAGGCAATAGACAGACAGACGAACCACTGCGATAGACTTGCGCTTGATCGGCAACGGCTCACAACCGACTTTCGAATCCCCTTGATCTGCCGCGGCGGATCTTATCAGTATGGCAGTATCCTCGATTCAGGATCGAACGAATGAGTTCAGATCCGTCCTCACACAAGTCCAAAAACGACAAATCTCATCGAAAGTTGGGGCGCAAAGGCAATCACTTCTCACAGATTCGCAGAAGGCCGCGAATGGGAGCGCAAACGGAGATGCAAAGCCAAGGAGATCAGAGTTTGCGAGGAGAGCAGCAGAGATCGGAAGAGGCATATCAGCAACGATGGGCAAATTAGAAAAACTTGCCCAATGTAGGAATCCAGGACCCCTCCGCGGGATCACATACTGATTGATTATACACAGTGGCCAAGCGAAAAACCCTCTTCGACGATCGGCCCGTCGAAATCAACGAATTGACTTTCATAATCAAACAAGATCTCTCCTCCCTGAACCAACAAATATCCTCCCTTCAAACGCTCTCTCGATCCCAACATCCCAAAGCCGATCAAGAAGGCGAGCATAACAAAAATGTCGTTTTCATGCTACAAGGCAAACTCACGGATGTCTCTGCAAATTTCAAAGATGTCCTCGAAGTACGAACGAAGAATATCCAAGCCTCGAGGTCACGTACAGAAAACTTCGTCTCCTCAGTCAGCGCACATACCGCCCCTTCAATAAGTCAATCTGCGAGTCCTTTATACAGCACACCAACGAGAGGCTCACCTGGTCCTGGTCAGGATCTTCTGAGTTTGAATCCGGTGGGCGATCAGCAGTTACTCATGATGGAGGAAGCGCAACCACAGAACGCATACATCCACCAGAGAGGAGAAGCAATCGAGGCCATTGAACGAACCATCGCCGAACTTGGAGGAATCTTCGGTCAATTAGCACAGATGGTCTCGGAACAAAGCGAGATGATCCAAAGGATTGACGCCAATACCGAGGACGTGGTAGATAACGTCCAAGGCGCTCAGAGAGAGCTACTGAAGTACTGGTCAAGAGTTTCAGGCAATCGCTGGTTGGTTGCGAAGATGTTCGGCGTTCTTATGATTTTCTTTTTGTGAGTACCCTCTTATTCCCAGTGAGGTGGAGATCTTAGCTAACATTTGATAGACTATGGGTTCTGATAGCGGGATGATAGAGCATCGGCCAGCACTGCATTGAGGGGCTTGTACTATTATTGTAGAAAGCTTGCAACTTGAATATACATTTTAATGCCAGGTCCACGGCCTTTGGTTTTCCGACTCCTGAGAGAGATATCCTGCTCTACCGTCCCCCAACGCCATATTTCATTTGTTCATAGCTTTATCTTTTCGGGGCAGCTTTTTTTCGGTCATTGCTTCTTGCAAAGTTTGGGGAAATTGGGGCATAGATCTGCCTAAGCGTGTTCCAAATCCGCTCCTTCGTTCCATCCAGCCAATGAGAAGCCTGGCAGTCACGCCAGAGGATGGAATTCCGCTGCAGAGACAGGTTCAAGCTACTATTTCCTAAGCAAGTGTCCAATCAAACTAGAGTATCCTCAAGTGTTCAATGCGTTTGAACTTGGCTGAAAGTAAAACTTCAGAAGTCGCCAGGTTGTTGATTCTTAGGCAGCATAGACGGGAATATGCATCCTATTCTTGCCGCATTCACCAGCGTTGGCCCTTTCTTCATCTCTCAGTTCGAGTTCGGGTTTCTGCGCTTCGGTGATTCCTCTTCCTTTTCTGTCATATTCTTACTCACTCCAGTAGTTCTTGTTGTTTTCCTTTCGGCTCTTCTGTCTCTACTCCCATCCCACGATGCGCTCCTCCATTTTCTTCATCCCCTTGGCCTTCCTCTCCCTCCTTCCTCTAGCCCGCATAGCGATCGCAACATGCTACAACCCCAACGGCAGCGCTGTCACCGATCCCGCCTTCCAGCCATGCAATCAGATCGTCGGAGCCGACTCGATGTGCTGCGGAACAAACCACACAGGCGCTATCGCTCCTGACGGTACATTCCTCCCATTCCCCATTTAGCTTACACAGAACTAGGTGGTAGAGGAATAGAGGAGCTGACTAAGTTATGTATTGGAAAGTTTGCCAGCCCAATGGCCTCTGCTTGAACCATTACAACGGCCCCCTCTATTGGCGAGAAAGCTGTACGGATCCAACGTGGAAGAGTCCGCTTTGTTTGAAGGGGTTGTGTACTAACAAGAATGTGGGTCCTCACTCCTCACCCTTTCCTCGCGTCCCTCATGGAACCCGATTCTTCATAACAGGATTGATAAGGATTGGGGCTAATCAATGTCTCTGATATAGCAAGGCGGCGATCCAACCTCCAACGTAGCCCTAACGCAATGCGTAGACGGCTCCTGGTGTTGTGGCGGCGGTAATACAACATGTTGTAACGAGAACCATGGCGTGGTACTGGCTGCCACTCTTGGCGTTTCTTCATCCTCTTCCTCGAGCACTGCGAAATCAACATTGACTCATAGCACGACTTTGACACCTGTACCGAGTCGCACTCCGTCGACGAGTCCTGCGCCGAAAAAGAGTGGTGGTAGTGATGGGCCGAAGATTGGGATTGGTATTGGAGTTGCCGTGGGTGTTGCGCTTCTTGCCCTCGTCGCAGCCATCCTCCTGGTGAGAAGAAGGAAAGCCAAGCAGAGGTCAACGGGGAGGGAGGATATTATGCAGACGGAGCGGAAGGTGGAACTGGATGGGAGGAGTGCCGTTAGACAAGAGCAGGACAACGGGGTGGTGCATGAGATGGATGGTCGTACTGCAGAGGGAAGCGCGCAGAGACCAGGTGGAGAGACTGAGGGTGTCGAATGGATGGAGAGACCGCCGGAGGAGAGAGTTATACCGGACATTCTGAGGCCGGGCTTTAGATGACGAGGATTATGTGGTTGGTGTGATTCTAGATGTCTGTTAATATGCCACCAGATTCTATCTTGTAATATTATGGTAATCCTTTCTCAAATTCTCGAGTGAGAGCTCCCTAATTGCCGCAAGAAGATTCCCGGATGCAGTGTGCGGGGCTGCACCCGGCAGTCAATGAGCGTTTTCCATTTTAGGGCTTCGGTCCGGTTGAGGGCCTCGGTCTCCGGAATGTCAACCGCGGAGTAAACTCTTGGCTGCCGTTCAATCCAGTCGGGTTACATTTGATCGACATTTGTGCGACATTCTTACTGCAACACTAATTTAATCGTCCACTAGTACATCAAGGGATGACTGCAGGCATGGCATTTACTCATTACATGGCAAAATAGGTCAAATTCTAAATCTTTGTCATCATTGTGCGCTGAAATTGGCGAAGTTAAGGATTGAAGTGGGGTGTAGTGCAAAAGGCTTTAACATCACGGCGGAAGATTCAAGGAGTTTTCTTCCTTTCTACAAATTTTATTCTCTTGTCGTCGTTCCAGGCATCACAGCGTTTTGAAATGGCACTTTTCCAGCCTTCCACCACTTCGTGGTCTGCATTTGACATCGCAAGTGCAGTCTTCTGGATCTACATTGTCTACTTGATATGTATTTCAATCCACCGTCTCTATTTCAGCAGATACGCAAACTTCCCAGGTCCAAAACTGGCCGCGTTGACTTATGGCTATATGTTCTATTACGATGCGATTGCTGGGAAGGGACAGTACATCTACAAGATCAAGGAGCTCCACGAGCAGTACAGTGAGTTTCAATCCCTGAAATCTTTTGAACGATTCTAACCATCTTCAAATGCAGAAAGTCCAATAATCCGAATTTCACCGCATGAACTCCACGTCATTGACCCCGACTTCTACGATACCCTCTTTGCAGGTGTCCAGACGAAGCGCGACAAACCTCCGACCTGGTCCCATGCATTCACGAACATTGACTCAGTATTTGGCACCATATCTCACGAGAAGCACCGCGTTCGACGCGCAGCTCTCAATCCCTTATTCTCCACGTCTTCACTTAGAAAACTCGAGCCGTTGATCCAGGACAATATCTCACGTCTCATATCCGTATTCCGGAAATATCAGAGCACAGGGGAAGTGTTGCCACTGAGGCCAGCGTTTGCGGCGTTAACGAGCGATATCATTGCGGAGTATTGCTTTGGGGGAAGTGAGAATTATATTGAGGCTGAGGGATTCAATGCAATGGTTTTGGAGACCACGGATGTGTTGACGGATAATATGCATGTTACAGTGCAATTGCAGTGGCTGCCGCAATTGATGGATGCACTGCCGGATTGGCTGGTAGAGGGGATGTTGGGTCCTGGGATGGCGAAGTTTAATGAGTTGAAACGCGTGAGTAGTCTCCCTCGGCAACCAAATCTATCTACGTAGCGGTCATTAATTATTAGTAGCATTGCATCAAGAAGATCAAGGAGACAATGAGCTCATTAGGAGATTTCCGAGATGTCAAACATCGCACTATCTTCCATGATCTCCTCGACAGCAAGATACTCCCACCTGGGGACAAGACGGTTGGGAGACTTTGGCAGGAAGCTCAATTATTGCTTGCTGCTGGGACAGTCACAACTGCTACTTCAATCGGGTCGGCGCTTGTGTATTTGTTGCTGGATCAAGATAGGTTGAAGATCTTGATGGAGGAGCTGGAGACTGCAATGCCGGATATTACGAAACCGAAACGGCAGGCAGAACTGGAGCAATTGCCGTACTTGGTAAGTATCATATTACGAATTAAGTTAGGGAGAGATAGCTGACGGTTTCCAGAGCGCCGTCGTCCAAGAAACTCTTCGACTGGTCTCCGGCGTTTCATATCGCCTGATTCGATCTGCTCCAACAGAATCGCTCAAATTGGGTGAATGGACCATCCCACCAAATGTATGCAACAAACTATCCGTTTCTGACTCCCACTAACCAACTGTGATCTACAGACAGCAATCAGCATGCACGGCCCATTAATCCACCACTCTTCTACCATATACCCAGAGCCTTGGTCTTTCATCCCCGAACGCTGGCTTCCTTCATCTCCTTCCACTGCCTCCCTTCCCAGTCGACCTTCCAACATCCCGCCAGCAAATCCCAAACATCTCGTCCCATTCTCCAAAGGCACGCGGCACTGTCTTGGGCAGCCTCTCGCTCACGCAGAGATCTACATGACGTTGGCGAATGTGCTAAGGACGTTTTGTCGATTAGAGAGGAATGAGAAGGGGGAGGTGACGAGCGTGAAAGGAATGAGATTGTATGAGACGGATCGAAGAGATGTTGATATGAAGTGCGATATGGGTTTTCCGAGTCCTGAGAAGGGAAGGGGGGATATTAGGATTGTGTTGGAATAGGACGGGATTGGTGGAGGTTCAAGGGAGAGCAGGAGGCATGTTAGTGGTTCACTTGATATGAGGATTCTTGACTAATAGCATAGCATTCCAGTTCGGATATCCAATTCTATATTATACAATATATACAGTCCCGTCCCAGCGCTCAAAGCGGTTCCAAGTACGATACGTTATCCAGCTCACCGAGGCTTCAGACTGAGTCAGATCTAATGTCCCTCTCCAACATTCTTCTTCTCGGCAGCATCCGCTTTCTCCTTCCTTTTACCCTCCGCTTTGTCTTCCTTCACCTTCCTCTCTCCTCTCCATTTCAATCCGTATCTCATAATAACCCACAATGCGGGACTAGCTGCCAAAAATATCAGTGCCAAAGTTGTGTACGCCCAACCACGTCCCATCGAATTTGCCATTGGGCTAATTACCGCACTAGCAGCAGCCCCAAGCTCACAACGCACCAAGTTATTCGCTGCGGTAGCAGTGGCTGGCCGTCCCGGGTAAATATCAACCATTAAAATACTGAGCGCCTGGAATGCCGCGCTCAACGTATATCCCAGGATAAACAGCAAAATGATCGGTACGGCCAAGGAGGTATGGATATTCATCACCCAGCCGTATGCAATAATTGCTGCAACGCCGACATAGAAAAGAGGCATAGCGATCTGGAGACGTGCGCGTTCGAGTGGGAAGGAGGTCAGATCTTGACGTCGATTTTTCTTGACCGGGAAGTTATTAAGCTTGGCATGGCGGCGGTAATTCCAATCCACCAACTTTCCGGTAGTGAATGCGGAGATGGTGGAGCCGACACCAATGGGTATAAACATCAGAGCTATTTGGATCTCGTTAAATCCGTATACCGTTTTGAACGTTTCAGAAGCTCCCGTCGAGATGGCGTAGAAACAGGCAAGTGCAAGTCCAGTGGCTACCAGAATGACAGCTGCCTCTTTGTCGAGGAGGATCACCAAGGTAGAAAGGGGGTTGGGGATGCTGAGTTTGTAGTTCTTGTGGAGCTCGGCTTGTTTCTCTTTGTTGACGGAGAGGTTGGCAGCTGTCCGATTTCGGTGACGAATTATGTCGCTAATATTGGTGTTGAGTTGGGGTGGTGGGATCGAGCCGTCGTCGACTATGGCTCGACATGTTTCCGGGAGGAAGAGAAGGAGAGGAATGAAGAATGCGAGTGAGAAAATGAGCAGGAACCAGAATATCCCTGTTCAAATTATCAGGTGCCTCAGTCGCTGAATTGCGTTGAACGGGTCGCTTACAATGCCATCCAGCATACTGCCCAATCACCCCTCCCAGAATTGGGGAAATTGTTGGTCCTAGCATCGAGCCGAGGGAAGCAAATGCAACATAAGTCCCACGCTCTGAGGAAGTAATGAGGTCTCCGACAACACCATTGGCAAGTGCTACCGTTCCACTACTCCCTGCGCTCTGTAGGCATCGGAGGACCATGAGTGCGGCGTAGTTGTTCTGCAGAGCTAGGCCAAGATTGACGATGATGTATATTGTGAAGCAGATGACGTAGGCTGGTCGTCTGCCGACTTTGTCTGAGAAGCCTGCTATCACCATTGGTGCGAGTCCTTGAATAATCTAAATCGTATCAGCAATTGCAAGTGTCGGAGTTTAAAAACCTAAGACTTACTAAATATGTCGTTACCGTCAAGTTGATTTGCGAATTAGAAACATGGAGGTCCGAGGCTATCGTTGGAAGTGAGGGGTAGTATATTGAAGATGATAACGGAGAGAAGAATGAGGCCAAGGAGCCTGTGAGAATGATTGCTCGCTTTTGGTTGACTGTGAAGACACTATAAACCTCTCCGGTGGTGATTTGTCGCTCAATTGGTGGCTCTCCAGTAGGGTCGGGTTCGTTCTTGTTGATTCCATCTGCTCTTGCTTCGAGATATCTACTTGGGGAAGTGGTATTTTTCTTCATGGTAGCTATTACTGGTTCGGAGGTCGGGCTTGGAGTTTGGTGGTGAGTTTTGCAAATTGAATCGTGGGCTTCAGGTCGAGATTGTGCTTCTCGAGCAGTCTTTTCGAGACCTATATCCATGTAAATAACTTTGAAAGCCACAACAGAGCTTCAGCGAAAAAGAAAAATTACACAATTTATGAATGTTAGAGCAGTTGAAAGTAAACGGGAATGTCGACGGCAGTGAGTGAAAAGAACTTTATATCAGCTTTTCAACTGCCAGTAGCGGCGAACAGCTACCTCCAAAACGTAGACGTCGGTGGAAACAGAAGGGACTTCCGGTGTATTCGGTTTTTAGGAGGACACAATTAACTCCATCCTTGGATCGGTTTAACTCTGCTTTTGAGAGCTACAGGAAACATGGGAAAACTAAAGGGCCAATGAGATCGATCAAAAGGGGACCTAGCGTTGGAGACGATATGGTAGCCCATTTTAGGACTAGCGCCTCCGACCTGCGTAAATAAACCGCCGCTGACGACCTTTTTAATTCTCCGTAGTTACACTCCCTTGAGGAGCAAGCACAACACTTTTCTCCCTAGAAATGTTACTCAGCTTGATTCTATTACTATGGTGTTCTGCGGGAGGCCAAGTCGAGCCTGTTTGGAGTGTAGAGTGAGGAGGATCAAGGTCAGATTCACAAAGTCTACTCGGATCAGCCATTCAATCTCTCGGACGGATACTGACGTTTCTGTAAGTGTGATCAAGTAAAACCGGGTTGTTCCCAATGCTCAAGGGCAGACAAGGCCTGTTCGGGATACCGGGACCCTGGCGCCGTTGTCATCAGGGATGAAAGTCGAAATGTTGCCCGAAAGGCACGTTCTCGACTGGAGTGGAAGAAAGGGGATCCGGGGCATACTAGATTTAAATCCTCAGACGAGACCTCGACACTTGGAATTGTCAAAAGCCCTGAGAGGATGAACGATTCTTCCTCAGATATATTATCCATCTCCTTCCTCCCTTACTCTACCTTCCCTGTATCCATCGAAGACCAAGGCTTCTATTTCATTTTCAGCCACTACGTTGTGGTTGATTCAACGTTGCCAAATGGTCATCCAGATTACTCTTCAACCAAAACATGGAAGAATGCTTCAATGAGCGAAATCATGCGCGATGCCTTGACTTCTGTTGGTTTGGCCGCCCTGTCCAACGTGAGAAGCAGCCAGGACATAATGGTCAGGGCAAGAAAGAAGCTATCATCGGTCTTACGACAAACGATGTTGGCGCTCCAAGATCCGAAGAAGGCTCGATCAGATACAATGCTGAGGACAGTAATGATGTTATGGTTGTTCGAAGTGAGTGGACGATTCGTATATCTCTTTCGAGAGTCTGCAAAGCTCACAATTTCTAGATGGTCACGTACGATCCTCGATCAACAAAATCATCATTGGATCATCTTAATGGTGCGGCATCATTAGTCGCCCTCCGAGGATCACAGAATTTTGAAAATAAAGGCAGTCTCAGAAAGATCCTCCGGATCTGCTTTTCCACAGTGCGTCCTACTAGATTCTCATTCAAATGGCCGTTTCCCCAGCATGCTGATGATAAAAAGTTCATGAGATACATTCAAAATGATGAACCTAACCCTAGCCCCATTGTCGATTGGTCTCGGATCAAACGTTCCTTCAAGGAGGAAATGGAGTTTCCAGCTTGCGCTTTAGCCGATACGCTTTTCAAGTTCGTTTCCCTTCGCGCATCTGTCAAGAAGAAAGAAATCGAAGAGCCGGTGGCAATTCTACAAAAGCTCCTTCTCATTGAAGCTGATCTCACGAAATGGATTGAAGACCTCCCATCTCATTGGACTTTCACGACTAGAAATACTACTGAAAGGTGCGCAAACACCTTTGCAGGACAGCTCCACCACTACCACGATATCTGGATTTCGAGAGCCTGGAGTCATTATCGTTGGACACGAATAATGGTGCATGAAGCAATACAGCAGCATCTTGCTAGGCTTCCCGTTCAGTCTGCAATGGACTTTGCAAGGCTACAACTCCAGTCCGCCACCATCCTCCGACAGATGGCCACAGATATATGCGTTAGCGTTCCGTTTCATCTCTGCAACTACAACACGCAACCCGACAAGAGCCTCCCTCGACCAGAGATAATCGGAGCATTCGACCTCCTCTGGCCATTGACAATCGTCGCCAGCTCAGAATATGTGTCGGAGGATATGCACGTTTGGGTCATGAGCCTGCTTGAAAGCATTGGTCATACCATGGGCATTAAACAAGCATTTGTGTTGGTTTCTACTGCAAAGGCACGGCGTGAGCGAACGGCGAGAAAACATCTTGTGGCGGCCCCCTGATAACACCGCCGAATGTTCCTTCTCACCGCCGAATGTTCCTTCTCACCGTCTCACGAGATTTTTAAATCCCCTGACAAAGTTAGCGGTCGATTCAGCAATCCAATGTTTGCCTTCTGGGAATTCTGGGTTGATATTTTCTGCTGAAAGAGTGCTAGTTCGAAAGTAGTTGTGTCTATGGTCGCCAGGGAAGGAAGACTGATCAACGACTAGTATCCTGTGTTCTAATCTCCAACCAAGTACCACAGTACCACTCTATTTTTTCTATCTCATCGTCGCTATACTGATTATGGGGGTTGTTTCAAAGACAGGCACTGGGATGCTGGATTCCCGCTGTTGTCTTAGCAGCTCCCTTTTTTGGAATATCTTCTGCCCCTGTCCAAACCAATCACCTGCCCTGAAGCTTCCAACGTTTCGGGAGGATCCTTCACGGAAGTGTACAAGCCAGCAAACACTGCTAGTTTCCTACTTCTACTTCTACATGCATTATGGATAGGTTTGCCTTCGCGGCGGCAGATGTGCTTGAACGGATTGCCTTGATCGCTACGAGAAGGTAGAGAGGCCTTTGATACTGAAGGCTCTCTAGCAAGGGATGAAGTTGCGAGATGAATATGCTGCGTGCTGAGTAAGAGAAGGTTGAGTAACCTCTTCTAGCTCCTCTTCCGGCACAGATTTCTTCGCCCCAGGGAATGTCTCTGTGGATCCTCATATTGAGCTGTCCATTTGTTTCCAGGCTTGTGTAGCCGTTTTTTGTCGCGTATGAACGAGTTTAAGCAAACTGCATTTCAATTATCAAGTTCGAGTTCAAGTGAGGAGCGGCAAGCGAATGGATTTACTTGTCTGGAGGTGGCTTCTGATGTCTCGTAACTTACTCTTCGTTTGACTCCTTGTTGACTTATTGATGTATTGCTATACCTGTTTATCGATGTTGTCTTGTTTGAATGCATTTGACGGTCATGGAGTGTTCATGTGGCAATGCCGGCTTTTCTACGAGAATGGCAAGTGCGGCTAGTCGAAAAAAGATGGCATACCTGAGAAGTATGGAACTCAATATCGTTGTGAATATCCAATGCTTCTATCTCGGACTTTGACGATCGCCTGGACTTAACGTGCACTGCAAGTAGAGGATCCCGCCGTAAGTGCGGAATGCAGGAATCGACTGGACCACAGGACGACTTCATCATCACCAAGGATAGGTATCATCCTTTTGAACAAAACCGCCTGCGCCTGCATCTCGCTTTCCTTCTATGATGCTCAGGATGAGCTGTCCAGAGACCATTGAATCCCCAGCTCTGCTCCACCCACTCCTGGTTTCTTCGCTTGTACCACGGAGGTTAGATCTCACGAATCCTGGGCACACCGCCAATGTTTTGAGTCCTTTGACCTTGAACCTATACCACTCCAGTAAAATAAGCATGTTAAGGGCCGACTTGCCCACCATATAAGCTTCTCCGCCCGGGATAGGTGATGGAGCGGAAACCGACTCAATGATCCTGCACCACTGCTCACGTAGAGGGAATACGGCTTTGAGGACTTCAGCAACAATGGTCCGAAAGCTGCCGCTACCATGAAAGGTCCAGTCATGTTGGCCTCCATGGTCGCTTGAAAGCGTGTTTTCACGTCGGAATCCAGGCTTCCAAGTGCAGCATTGTTCATGAGGACGTCTAGTTTCCCCAAATTTTGTCTGAACGAGTTCGGTGGCTTGCTCAATCAATTTCTAGTCGGTGACATTAAGCTACACGATTGACAGAGTGCCCTTTATCACGGCTGCCTCGAGCTCTGCCTCGGCACTCTCTGCTTTGGCACTCTCCGCCTTTTCATGAGACTGGTAAGCCGTAATGACATGTAAGTTCTCGGATGCACTGGCTATGACCTTTGTGGCAGCAAAGCCCACCACGGAATTGGCACCTACATCACATCAGCTGATCAATTTTATATCTGATATGCTCACCAGTAATGAGGACCGTGGTTGAAGACATCCTGAGAATGTTTGAGGAAGACGCTGTAATTTCGGCAAGATGATTTGGTGGAAGAACTTTGGTTGGATCGAATTGAGGATTCCGTACCTTATAGACGAAATAGTATTGCACTGCTGGGTGGCGCTCGTCGGCCTCGGCTTGTATGTGTTCCTCATCCTCAACCGCATTGGCAAGTTTAACGGAAGCCAATTCCTCTCGGGAGTAACCCGCGAACAGCTAAACCAGAGTATGTATGAGCTGGATGTCTGAAAAGATCAGGCATTATCGAGTGAGTAGGAGCTACTCCATCCCGGGAGAAACTCACGGTACAAAGTGGACTTGAGGAACAAGGTTGGGAGAAGGAGCAAGACAAACGCTAGACTGTCTCGGGCGAAACTCGCGACGACGCACGTGTATCCCCGAGTACGACCGTACGGAGGGTAACGCGCATGAACGGAGTTAAGCTGCCCTCACGGAAACATCGCGATACGATTCGAGTAGATAGCTCGCGTTCCAGGTCGCCTGTATATACCAACATACCTGGACGTCAATCGATGACAGTCATCAACTACCTGGGCTATTTGCGGGGCAGACTTCATCCTGCCGATTTTCTGATTTTCTATCATGCCATTCCCAAGTACCGGATGCCAGCCGTGTAGAACTCAACGAATCAAGGCAAGTGACTCCCCTGCACCTCATCGCTGTCGTGAGCGCACTCGTAGCTGATCCGTTACTGCAGTGTGGCGAGACGCGGCCAGTGTGTCAGAGATGCGCCAAGTCCTGGCGACTCTGCTATGGGGCCCGACAAGCCTTCTCCGTATTGCATACCGAGAACCCGCATGCAAGCGGTCCCAAAAAAGCGTCCCAGAGGACCTCGTTCGACTCCGGAAATTGAGCAGGCGAGCAATCTGAATGTAACTCTACCGCGTTCACCTTTCGACCTGCAAACAGAAGCCGTCATGTTCTACGTAAGGTGTCATTTTGCAGAGGCTAGAGGATGCCCCAACGCTTGTAAAGAGCATGGCGGATGATTTGCTATCTACGTGGACTTTTCGAGCAGGGCGTCATCTTGCCAAGTGTTGCATGGCATCTGGCGGTATTTTTCACGAACCCGGCAGCACCCGCAAGCAGGAATTGAAGCGTCTATCAAGTACCACCAGCTGCAGCAGATATTCCAGGTCTCGCTCTTTACTCTAAACCAAGGAAATGTCGAAGCCTGTTTGGTTGCGAATTTTTCATGAGTCTGTATGAAAGCTCTATACATCGCCCTCATCTGGATACCAAAGGTCCCTTTCTTATGACGTTGCAAAGCTTGCCGCATCAGGACGGGGTATCGGCAATACTGAAGTTTGGAAAGAACACTTGAGTCCCAGACAACCTGCGACCACCGTCATTAAGCATGCCAGACGCGTGATGATCAAATGAACTCTCATGAAGAATTACACGCTCCCGGAATGGATGCGGGAAGGTGCCTCCTTCGCCGAACATGGCTTGAGGACGACGGCATAATTGCACGAATTGGCAGTACTCGCCAGAGTCTATCTACTCTTAACGCAATATACGAAGGCCGATGGTTTTGAAATTGGGACACGCCTAAGCGAGAGCTCAGAACGCCAAAATCTCTGTTTTCAAAGTCATATTTTAATATCAGCCCAACATACGAAATCCTCAATTAAAGGCTTATGGGATAGAAGAGAAGCAGCCCTCTTATTGCATATAGCTTTCGGGATAATTAAATTTGAAGCGAATTTATTATCGCGACTGAAGAATGCAGGTAGCGCTTACTTAAGGGGCGGCGTCCCGATTTCAAAATCGTCGGCCATCGTACCTGTCGCCTGACCAGGCGGCTGACGTTTTGTGGCTGATATTGCATGTGACCTGACTGCTGGCAGATACAGCCTACGCAATACAAATGTCCAGCCGCGTTCTACCCCGCGAATTGGATCCGCAAAACAGCCCCACCACAGCATGACTTTTTCGTATAATGGGTTGCCAGGCGTGGATATGACAAAGCCCAGCCCTAAGCCAGCTCAGAAAGGGCCAAATTTGCGATTGATCCTAGGACCAAGCCTTGGGTTAGGCGCTCCCTTTCTGTTCGTATTGGGTTTTATAGTGGCGTATAATATTAATTGGCGCTTTTGGATGAAGATCAAAGTAAGTCAACTCGGTTTGTTCTCCTTCATTTTAGGAACTAACTTACTAGGCAGGAGCTTTTTCGGTTAACCCCGCAATTTTGACCCATTTATGGCCACAAATCCGGTCACCCATCAAAGTGATTTTGCGCACAGACCAGTCCTGCTTCCAGGTGGGCAACTCAATTCGGCAGTTGTTGGCGGTCTGGGGCCCCGGATTCCATTGGATATGAACTACTCGTACCTGCGGCTACTGGATCCGCCGTTTTACTCTGCAGATCTAATCACTAAGACCAGCTTGCGTGCTGCTGATTGACGCGCATAGTACATCTTTAGGGCCTTGGATTCCGATATTGGATATAAACTATCTGCGGCTACAGGATCCTCCGTTTACTCCGCAGGTCTAATCACCAAGATCAGCTTGCGTGCTGCTGATTGGCGCGTATAGTACATCTCTAGGGTCTTGGATTCCGATATTGGATATAAACTATCTGCGGCTATTGCCGTTTTTACCCCGCAGATCTAATCACTAGGATCAGCTTGCGTGCTGCTGATTGGCGCGCATAGTATATCTCTATACTTGGGGCCTTGGATTCCGATATTGGATATAAACTATCTGCGGCTATTGAATCAGCTGTTTTACTCCGCAGATCTAAGATTGACTTGCGTGCTGCTGATTGGCGTGCATAGTACATCTCCACATCTGGGTAGACGTACTGACAGATACCCCAGCATAATCACTCATCAGAATATCCGAAGACCACGAGTTGGACGGAACGTTTAATTCCACCTCTGATGCTCGCGAGAAGCAGTCTCACGTGTGTCACGAGGCCCTCTTCGTGCAATGCTGGAGAGCGACAGCACCACTTCGACGGGGTTATCTGGGCCGTTCCGAATGCACCTCGCATAATGGTAAGTAGCATTAGCAAAAAATGTATACTCTATCTATAATTATTGGAGGAAATTCCCGCCACTTTAGTAACGCGTGCCAACCTTAATCTAGAAAACGGACATAGTAATAGATTAGATGAAAATTATAAAAAGGCACGCCAGGCACCACACGGCTTATACCTTACAACGTAGCCGTTCTGCTTTGGTGGCCGTTTAAGCTTCTCGTCGATATCAAAACGCTCACAGGCGTGCCCGTCCCCACCGGTTCCCCACCAAAAGTGATCAGACATGTTCTCACGACCAAGCCTCGAACGCACCTGCGTACTCGCTCTAGGCCTTGTTGCCACGGGCTCCCTTGTCGCCGCTGGGCCCTGCGACATCTACTCCTCCGGCGGCACGCCCTGCGTCGCCGCGCACAGCACCACTCGCGCCCTGTACAGCTCCTATACCGGCCCACTCTACCAGGTGAAACGCGGCTCCGACGGCACCACGACCACCATCGCGCCGCTGTCCGCCGGCGGTGTCGCCAATGCCGCCGCCCAAGACTCCTTCTGCGCCGGCACGACCTGCCTCATTACGATCATTTACGACCAGTCCGGCCGCGGTAATCACCTCACCCAGGCTCCGCCCGGCGGCTTCAACGGCCCGGAATCCAATGGCTACGACAACCTGGCCAGCGCGATTGGCGCACCGGTCACGCTGAACGGTCAGAAGGCGTACGGCGTCTTCATCTCACCCGGCACCGGCTACCGCAACAATGCTGCCAGCGGCATAGCTACAGGCGACGCGGCGGAGGGCATGTACGCGGTCCTCGACGGGACCCACTACAACGGCGGCTGCTGCTTCGACTACGGCAACGCCGAGACCAGCAGTCACGATACGGGCAACGGCCACATGGAGGCCATCTACTTTGGCGACAACACCGTCTGGGGCACTGGCTCCGGCAGCGGCCCTTGGGTCATGGCCGATCTCGAAAACGGCCTGTTCTCTGGCTCTAGCGCTAGCAATAACGCTGGCGACCCGTCGATCTCGTACCGTTTCGTCACTGCGGCCGTCAAGGGGGAGCCAAACCAGTGGGCGATCCGCGGCGCCGACGCCACGTCCGGCTCGCTGTCAACGTACTACAGTGGGGCGCGCCCAAGCGTGTCTGGCTACAACCCAATGAGCAAAGAAGGCGCTATCATTCTCGGCATCGGCGGCGACAACAGCAACGGCGCCCAGGGCACGTTCTACGAGGGCGTGATGACCTCCGGCTATCCGTCCGATGCTACCGAGAACTCGGTGCAGGCTAACATCGTAGCCGCCAAATACGCTATCACGTCATTGACCAGCGGCCCGGCGCTCACTGTCGGTTCCTCGATCTCGCTGCGGGCCACTACGGCCTGCTGCACGACACGCTACATCGCACACACCGGCTCCACCGTCAACACCCAGGTCGTCTCGTCGTCCAGCACCACCGCCCTCAAACAGCAGGCTAGCTGGACGGTTCGCACCGGCCTTGGCAACAGCGCCTGCTTCTCGTTTGAGTCCAACGATACCCCCGGCAGCTACATACGGCACTATAACTTCGTGCTCCTGCTCAACGCCAACGACGGCACCAAGCAGTTCCACGAAGATGCCACGTTCTGCCCGCAGGCCGGCATCAACGGCCAGGGTAACTCGATTCGATCCTGGAGCTATCCTACCCGCTATTTCCGCCACTACAACAACGTGCTCTACGCCGCGAGCAACGGCGGCGTTGACACGTTTGATGCCACTGCCTCATTTAACGACGACGTGAGCTGGGTGATTAGCGCCGGCTTCGCTTGAGTACTGGCCCCCATCCCCGCCAAAGTATCGGCGCACCTCGGTCTCACCGATCGCGTCGTATACAAGTTAGTTCCTTCTTTTGCTTGGGGTAAATTAAAAGTGGATGCAACCTAGATTTATCGTAGTTGCCTGAGGCTAGTAAATAAGTTTCTCACTTAATATCTGACTTTTTGCCTGGTCCCGTGATCATTGCCTAATTCGACACAGAAACCCCCACTAAAACAAACGATACACAATACCTAGGCATAATAAACTGCTCAAAACATATGCTAAAATAAATAATTAAAAAATAATTTTCAAAATAAGTACTTAATTAACTTCTTAAAATCAATTTGCACGTAAAAAAATTAGGAAAATGTATAACAGCGTGTTCTGTAACTACTTTAAAAACACTACGAAATTTTCGATACTTTGACGCACGCTATAGGCTGCCCCTAAGACTCCTAGTACTTTTAAATTGATAGTCTATAGCTTAGACTATTAATTTAATCCGTAGCATGTAGTTTCTAGGTATATGTAGGGCCATATATATTAGCTAGAAAATACATAGCAATTATGTTTTAACTAGAGAGTTGATAGTTCTACTAAGGGTGCGTTAATGTTCCTTTATAGGGGCTTTTAGGCTTTGGATCACTAAATCTTCAATACAACAAGTCACTAATTTTTTATTTTACAGCACGCACTCGCCTGTAAATACAGCGCACACTCTTCTAATCCTATAGTGTACACTATCCTGTAATTGCAGCGTGTACTCTTCTAAAATTCTATAATATGCACTAGCCTACTGTTAGATAGATATAGCGTGTACTTTATTTTGTAGTACCTAGTGTCGCTAATTTTATAGGCTGTCAGTCACTGTTAGCCGCTAATTCTATAGGCTGTCATTCATTATTAGTCACTAATTTTACAGGCTATTAATCACTGATTTTTAGCCTCTAACCATTATACTCTTAGACGCTTTAGGGTACAGCTTCGCTAAATTTTTAGGGTGGTTCTAGGTACGCTCACTTAGTAGCGCGAAAAGGACTATTAACTTGCGGAAAGATTATCTTTACATTAAACCCTTCTCTTTTTCCTGTTTCTATTTTTACTTGATGTACTCAAAATACACAGGAACTACGATGCATCTATACTGTCACTGCATACAGCACAAAGAAGGTTGAATCTAATATATTAGTGTGATCGATGTTGAAACCTGTGAGCCGTGAATATTTCATCTTTCAAAACACAGCTATCACTTATTGACAGTCTTCCAGTCTTCCAGACACGTGCCTCGCTATCTGGAGTGTAACGCCACTGGCAGTTACTCTGGCTTCACTGGCATAGATACCGATACCGTTGAGCTCATGGACGGATACACCAAGAATGCCGATAGTGCCACTGATGAAGAGTAAGTCATCGTTCAGGAATTGTGAGAGAGGAAGTACTGACTGCTGTAAGAACGTTCCTGCGTGGCATAATGAAAACCGATACTGAGGGCATAGCTGAATTCCTGACTATCTTCTCTGGTTACTACGCCACATGTTCCACTCACGTTCACTTGACCGTGCAGAAAAACGTTACGAACAGCTCCAGCTACAGCCAGGCCTCCGTTCGGGACATTGGCCAACTCTTCAACGAATCGCCCCTCAACGAGATCTATGCGCTCAGCCCATACAGTACCCATACTGCGACCTTGAGCCGTACGACCAATGCCGAGGATTCTGATAAAGCGTCGCAAGCGGCGATGGTTCTCCAGTGTTATTTCAATTTCGTACCTTGGATCTGCTCACCGATGGGCTTGTAGGGTGTGTCGCCGTCGGTGTCAACTCTAGCGCTGCTGGCATTGCTGCTTCAGACAATACTGTCAGCCCACTTGGTGTTATCCCAACTTTAACGATGGATGATTCTATTCGTGCTGCTGCCACGGCCATTGACAGCCCAGATGGATATACTGCTGCCGCGAGAGTCTAAAATATCCCAAGGGAGCTTTCAAGCTTGAACAATTTAATTCAATTCAATCTTTTATCCCTTTATTGCCAATAGTAGGAAAAATGCTTCGTGCCCATAAGCTCGTCTGCAAAACTTTCCGCCTTTCCCTCGCCTCCAGCTCCGGCGCAAACAATCAAAGGTAATAAATGCTCCACCCCACCAACTGGATGCGCCTCTTTGGCACCAATCCACTCTCTCCAACTGTCGAACTTCTTTCCCCGCTCTTCGCTGTCCTCTGTCTTGACCGCATTTGTTAACGTCTCACTCCATTGTGCATTTCTTGTCTTGAACCCTTTATCATTTGCGGCGCCCGAGAACATTATCCGCAAATTGTGGAAGGTAGGCATCCCGGATCCAATAATTGCCACTCCTGAATCTCGCAGGCTGGATAGAGCTCGGCCCATGGCGAAGTGTTGCGCGGGGGAATCGGAGGACAGGACGGAGAGCTGAACGATTGGGATATCGGCCTTAGGATTGATGAGAAGCATGGGAACGAAGACGCCGTGGTCCCAGCCTTGCACGAAAGTTAGTGTAGCCCAATCTTGAAGGTGTTTGTGGAACGCAGAACTCACCTCTCTCTTCATCCATCTCAGGACTAAATCCCGCTCCCTCCAATAGAGTGTAGACTTCCTTCGCGACGTCCGGGCTCCCAGGAGCATCGTACTTCAATTTGTATGCTTCTGGTGGGAATCCTCCATAATCGTAATAGAGCTTGTGGTTTTTCCCATTGCTGATCGTCGGCCTCCGCTCGCTCCAATGTGCCGTTACCAAAACAATCGCTCGCGGAGCCTCTGCAGTCCCAAGGCGCAGGATGCTGGGCACCTTCTCGCTCATAGACTTGATCAGATTAGCGTGCCCGGGATCATTCATCGCTGGCATCGGTCCGCCGCCATGGCAGACAGAGATGACAGGTGCGCGGTGCATTGTGCTATAAGACGAGGTTTGGTGCAGCGAGCAGATGGGAAGATTAGGCCTCAGGAATAAACCGGACAGCAGTGCGATCGATGAGCGGTTTGCCAATTGCATGGGGGTTCTAGAAGACTGTCAGTGTGTAGCAATGTGCGGTGTAGCAGGAGCTTTGGAGTCATATCCATTTGTATTTACGTCGCTGAGGAAATGCCGAAGCCCCGAGCAGCGATTTCGAAGCAATCGCCAACGCTGACAAACACGGCTGGAAGCGCTAAACCTTTTAGGAGTTTATACTTTTTAAAGGGAGCCGAGGGAGCTCCCCTGTTCCTTCCTCAATTTCTCAAAATTGTTACTACCTTTGACAGCAACGATAGAAGTCGTGAGCCCACGATAAATTTCAGTTTCCAAACCAAAATGCAAAGAATCATCGACTGCTCGTGATTTAGACTCTCAATCTTGGACCAGACTAGTTTTCTCAGCGCCAGTAATCAATGAAAGCCACAGCTGCCTGCAAATATGCTTTCGGCAACAGGAAAGGAAATCACCCGCCTTGCTACCCTGCACGATTTGAGTTCGGAACCAATGCCGGCCACGAGCCAATTAAAAGTTCGGCAACGGGATACAGCCAATACTCAGCTGAGATGCGCTTCAAGATGAAGATAACAGTTCTATCTAGGGTAGGACATTTCACTCCCCTCCCCCAACGATCTAAGGTTGCACAGGCTTTGAAGATACCTCTCATTCTGTCATTTTATCCCGTTTATCCATTTCCCTTTCTCTTTCACGTTATTCATTTCTCATCAAGGCTTCGATATCGCAACACTTTATCATAATGATTCCAGCTAGTTCCTACAGCGTCACGTACTGTACATCAATGCCTCTATCATTTCATTCATTCTACCTATCCAGAGTGTTCTTTACAACCTGTTCCACCACTCTTTGAAGCACATTCCAGGTCCCAAGCTTGCCGCAGCGACATTTCTGTATCACACATACTTCAGCCTCGTTAGTCGGAGTAGATACTATGTACAAATCGGGAAGCTTCATAAAGAATATGGTAGGAGATGGTCTGCCCTTAGTCGTGACTTTTTTCAGTCTTCGCAGGCCCAGTCGTTCGGATCACCCTGGACGAAGTTCATCCATCTGAGTGATCTGGATAATAGTGCCAAAGTACTATATTATGCATCGATGAGAATTGATTATTCTACTATCTCGGCCATGAGCAATGAAACTCATCGAGTATGTCGTGGTTGTCTCAAATCATTCTGCTCACGAATAATGGTACTTGTGCTTCAAGATGTTGTCCGCTCCAAGGCTGAAAAGCTTAGCGCACTAGTAGCAGACAAATTTGAACGTCGTGAGGAGGTTGAATACACCACGGCCTTCACGCTATCTCAGCAGATGTAAGTTGGTAAGGTTGTAGAATGTTTTGGGATCCCTGTATTCGCCAGGAGGTTTTGGCTTATAAAATCCCCAAACAATGTGGGGTTGCTGAATCGGGGACTATGATAGATTATTTCAAATTATGCGTTCGGCGAATACTATAAGCTCCTTGACCGCCCGGATCTGGAATGCAGTTCTTCATGACTCGGCCCTATGATATGGACCTTTATGCAATGGCCTGGTCTTCAGAAGATTGCCCTTTCTCTGCCTTCTGCCGCGTCAAAGGCAATCAACCCTCCTATGAAGCAGCTTTTGGGGTTACAAGAGTTTAAGAGTACTCTTCAGCTCTGAAGAACGAGTTAAGTGGTTGACATTTCATCCCTAGCACGCGCACAAGCAAATACTCTCAGTCAAGACAGAAATGGACTCAAGGAAGACGGACCTCACACCAACTATCTTTAAAGACTTGTTGACTGCACATCCAGAGCACGATTATACTCCACAAACTCTAGGACAACTCAAAGACGAAGCATACAGTATTCTCGCAGCAGCATCTGATACCATGGCTCTAATCGGTGCCTAATGTGCCAAGTCTCTCATTTGAAGCTCCAATCTCAAAAATAATCATTTGTCGTACACCCAATTCTTAAAACTGAAAGAAAGTGAACGAATGCCATCTCAAATTCCGCCTAGCATATTACTGTAGATGACTTGAATCTATTCACTGAAATAAACAGTGAAGAACTTTCCCTCAACCTCGGAACCAAAGGCTACGAAATTCACTCGCGCTCAAAGCCGAGCATACTCTTCCATATATATCAAATAACGACCTTTTTCCAAAGTTCGATGTGTGGTAGGTGGTATAGCTCAATGCTACTGCCATGCAAATCGAGTACTTTGAAATGGAGTATAAAGCTTGGTCTAATAACTGATCAAGGCATTCTCGCAAGCAGCTATAGAGACTAGCTACCCTGGAGGAAGTACGCTGGGGCCTCCCTGAGGAAAGTCCAGTCTGGGAGGCCATGACGTTGGAGTTATACCCGCTGTCGTGTAATTAGATTCCTTAACGCCATTCATCCTGCAATTCTACACTTTCTCCAGTTTTACAAATTTTTGATTTAAGTACTTTTGCTGAAGTTCTCAGCTTCGTTTGGGGGCCAAGCGATGCTGGGTTGCGGCATTGAGCGGCTGGATGGGCACTCCTTCTGGGCACTGCACTGATTCATCAGGCATTGCTCACACCGATATTAAGAGTCATTCTGGAGTAACTGTGGACTTTTAGGAGGCTAATAAGAGATATGGCTGGACGATTGCCACGTTCTTTGGTGGTTGCCTAATTTGACATGCAAGGCTGTGAAAATGGCAACATTATGGTCCCCTTCGTTATAGCAGTTTCTTTTATGCTTCCTGAAAAGGAGAAATATAATCAAATACCATGATCGCATCTCTCAGAAAGTGATAGATGTCTCCAGTTTCAACAATCTATCCTTCTGACTGTTGAAGTTCCGTGTTTGCATTTCAGCTGGACTCTAAAGTTCCTCGCAACACTATCCGGCTCCGCTTGCACTGTGCAGCCTTGTATACCGAAGCTGACCGACGTGGCTGGATTTCAGCAAGCGCCCGATTTCAATATCATTTGAGGCTATGCTGTGTCATACTGTGGAGCCTCAAGTTCTTGGTCATGTCCATTTTCTCGGAACCCCATATTTGCCCCTGCCTGCCTTGCTCAACGCTTCACTTTTGTTTTCCTCCTCGCAGTTCATCAGCAATACTCTTTGCAATTTTTGCCTTACGGAAACTTGATTTGACTTATTTATCAATTATTCAACTCGTAAAGCACTCTGGGACATCCCCCCCTCAGGCCTCCATCTAGCACCAGTGAGGCTGTCAATCGCCCATTGTTTTCGATCCTGTTGGACCCCAACTCCGTGCACCAAAAATTAGTCAAACCTAATGTCCACGAGGCAAAGGTACAATGGTCCGAACACGTACTCTAGTCGCTCTCGCCCCGCCATATCTGGAGGTGTGTAACTTCGAGCATAATCCCCTTAAAGCCACGTGCCTCTCGTTTCCTCCCTTAGTTTACCAATTATACTGACTGATAGTAATTTTAGGTACACTTTTACTTCTGTTCTGTTTAGTAAAATGTATTTACGACGTGTTCAAAGACCGAAATGGGCCGGTCTACCAGACTGACGCCACCGAATCTGAGAGGTCTTTCGAGCCTTACGTTCCCCAACGTGAACGCAGGGAACGGAGAAATCGTCAAAATCATCAAGGAAGAGCCAGTCCCAGGAGATGGAGTCTCGACACAGTTCAAGATGACAACTGGGCTGGTCACTACGCGGTAGATGTCCCCCCAACTACTCCACGATCGCAACCCCGGAGGCCATCTTCAATCCAAGCGAGCTTTCGGCAAAACTCATCCACACCTGGATCCGCAACTGGAGTTCCTGGGGGCTTGGAATGTCAAATTTGCTTTGATGAGAAATCGCGCGAAGATTTCCCTTCTCGTCGAATCACAAAAAAGTGCAAACATGAGGCAACCGACTGTTGCAACGGTTGCCTTGCGCAAGCGATCAGCACAGCTTTTGAGGGGAACATGTGGGACGACATTCGGTGTCCCATCTGTAACGAGCAGCTCCAGTTTCAAGATATGGCGGAGCTTGCTCCTCGGAATGTTTTCGACAGGTATGATCTCATCCTTACGAGGTATTTTGTCCTTCTCACTGAGACTTCTGGTAGATACGACACCTTTCACCTACGCCGAGCAGTTGAGAGAGACTTGCCCAATTTTCGCTGGTGTGTTGGCCGTCATTGCTCCTATGGCGAAGAACATCCCGACGACCCAAGCCCGGTCATTGAGTGCAGTGCTTGTGGAATCTTGGCTTGTTCACACCACAATGTTCCTTGGCATCATGAAGAGACATGCTCGGAATACGACCGCAGAGTGGCAGCGAGGCAAGCTAGAGCTGAATTTAAAAGCGAGAAAGCGATCAAAAGGGTTGCGAAACGCTGTCCTGGCTGCAGGAGGTTCATCAACAAAAATGGCGGTTGCAACCACATGACTTGTAAGTTCCGATACTCTCGAATATTACAAGAAGCGGAGTGGGATTGTTGTGGAAGCTAACCTTTATAGGTTTATGTGGAAGACAATTTTGTTGGACTTGCTTGCATGATCATCCAGGCCATACAAGGACATGCCCTCATCATCTAGGTTGATTAAGACATATGTGTATAAATATGCTTAATAACTCGGCTGTGGTGAACGATTAAATGCAGACCGACTAGGTCTATGTCGGTCTTTTGTGTTGATAGGTCTAGAAGGCACAGTGATATCTAGGGTTCGGGATTGACTATTGGGATTGACCGTCGGAATGGACCGTCGAGGCTGACCGTCGGGATTGACCGAATAGCTAGAGCCAAGCTGTAGATATAAGGGAAGGGTTGAACTTTGTAGGAAAGGGTAGAGATTTTTGAATTGAAGATTTTCAAGCCTATTTTGAACTAGCGTCATATGCACCACCCCTCATAACAATATTTTGGCGCCAGGCTCGGTTGAAAAAGACGAGGCTCCAGCTCCACTGCTATAAGGAGGATGAAGTTATGCGACAAAAATTCCAGATGACCCAGAGGATTATATACAACGTGTTCTACTTTAGTGGTAGTTCAACTCTAATCTCACTATCTACGTTCCAATGCTGGTTAGTAAGCCTGGCCGCTTCAACTCAGGCGCTGATCACTCTTGGCTTACCCTTGGCTCACGCAGCTCACCTGAGCTGTCTGAGCAACCTGAGCAACCTGAGTAGTACCTACTTAACTAATGAGGCTAGATGCTGGCTTAGGGCGCATTGTGTTATTTTTGTCAAGTTTTGACGATTATTCTGGGGAGCCTCTTTGGGCTCCCAAGGATCCTGAATCGAACCTTTATGAAAATAGACCTATATTATCCTATAGGCTATTGCCTATGGTAATAAGGTATGGGGTCTTATTTCAGGAGAGGAGTTGCTGCTGTCTCTATAAATCCTCTCCCTGTCACTATTAACCATTTGAATTGTCTCTCCCTTCACTATTAACCATTTGAATTATCTCTCTCTAATTACTAAACTATTTTTAATCTCCCTTTATAGACACTTATATTCTATGCCTTGTTATTCTTTAATCTTATCTTAACTTATTTATACTCTTACTATTGTTAGACTCTTCGATATACTAAAGTATAAACTAGTAGAGAACTTCTTGAAGAAAGCCTATGAGAATGGCTTTGAGAACAGTAAAGATATTGTTACTGGAGAAGAAGTTAAGAAAAAGCTTTAACTATGTACCTTGAAGAGATATGCTTGTATGTTGGTGATATGGAAATAGTATGTCCTTATAATTTGAAATTGAGACTTTTAGAGCACTTAATTTTCTTATAAACAGGTGGTAAATCGAATATCCTGGTATTACCTTGTATAACATAAAGACATTATAGGATTTTACTATAGACATTACATTTGGTATTGAAGGTGCCTATGGCGATCTAGTAGTATGTACGAGTATAGTTGTTATGCACTTAAAGGTCTTTTTAAGAAAGCAACGAACGTGAAATCATAAGTGGAATCCGCAACGACCTTGATGTTGTCTGCTATATCAATTGGATGACATTGCAAGAATTAAAGCCTGGACTTTGGCTTCGGGTCGCTGTCCATCGGCCCAATCGACATGGCCAAAGCCGACAGACTTCAGGACTTTGGCCCAATCCTGTGCGCTCTGTATCGCGTTACTTCGTCCATCTTCAAATGCCCACCACCCTGGGAAACATGCCAGAAGTCAAGTCACCCCAAAGCATTTATATCGTCAGCTCGTGCAGTACTACTAACCCATCTGGTCATAGTAGCCTGTGAACATGCGCCATCGAGACGTTGAGATCACGAGTAGCATGAAAAACTTTAGACCCAAACACGTTATGCTGAGTATGGTGCAACTCCGCCTCCGGCTCCTTTTCAATGTCCAGAACCTTGAACTCGGCAGTTGGATATTGCGCCAACTTTGCTTGCGCCGCTGCACCAAAAGCTGACCCAATATCCGTTATGGTGTATACAAAAGGCGTACCCAGCCGCTTCAATACGGCCAACATCCTCCACGTCGTACTTCCCATACCTGCACCGACTTCCAGGATCCGAAGCGGTCAATTCTCTTTCGGCCATGTGCCACCAATCTTCTCAAGGAATAACACCAACTGATTCAACACGGTGCTGAACAAATCGGACTTGGCATAGAAATCCGACAGTAATACACGACCGTGATCGTTGCTGAAAACAACTTGACAGCGTCCGTCTTGCCGCTTATAGCATCAGCATAAGCTGGACCAATGATTTCGACTATCTGAAGTTCGAGGCTTTGCCCTAGTCTGTCGTCAAGGAGATCTTCGAGTAGAGTCTCGACATCATCACTCAGACAAGGCACCGATGTGCGGACGATTTCGTTCTTGTCTTTCCCTTTGATTTCGATCAAGCCGGCTTTCTCCTCTAGAACGTTGTAGATCCAGTTGATAAGCTTGACGTGGTTTAGAGGAAATTCGACGGGTGTAATTTTTGTTCCAGGGACGGAGGATTGAACTTTACATCCGAGAATTTCGAAGGCTTGGCTGACAATTGCTATTGTTAGTTCGTCGGACCGAGAGAGGTATTCTTCGTAGTAGGTGTCCATGTTGCATAATGTCGTCTGTGGCATCTTTGATGCTTTAGAAGGCGTTTAGGACAAAGCTCGGTTAAGCGAGCCTTCTTCTGTGTGAGGCATTGTTGATAATGACAATAGTAGTTACCATAGTTAGAGGGAATGTAGAGAAAACATAGCTTCAAATTTTCAAAGATCACCACCTAAGAGGGCTATCTCACCTTCCTAAATAGGAAATTAGCTCAGCACGGGCCAGGACAGGGCTTTTGGCGGGCGCCTCCGTATAGCGTAGAATTTAGAAAGCAAACCCCCTTATCCCTGCATCTCGCCCCCGCGCGGTAGATTTCGAGGTCCAACTACGTCCGACCTCGAAATCTACCGCATCAATGCCAACTGAACAACACCTTAACAGACCATAAAGCCGTATCTGCCCTTTCTTCCTCCCATTCTCCATAACGTGGGCCACGAGTTCGACCTTGTCTTACTGCTTTCCTAGCAATGGCCACCCCGACGACGACAGCAGCCGAATACACTGAAGGACACGCAATGAAGCGCATCTCTGGCGAGGTAGATGGCAATGGATATGACGCTTCCACAAGCAGCTCCGGCAAGCATACGCAGGAAACAACCGTCGAGAAGGTATCTAACCCCGCCGTCGACGAGAGATCCGATCCCGACGCCTTACTTGAAGGAGCCCAGTACCCAACCGGCGCGAAGTTCTGGCTCCTCATGTTCAACCTAGGTGCGGTTATTATTCTAGGCGCAATAGACATGAGCATCGTCGCCACCGCCGTGCCTAGGATTACAGACCACTTCCACACTGTCGCCGACATCGGCTGGTATTCAATTGCCTTTCGGCTCTGCCAATGCTCCTTCCAGTTCCTGTATGCCAAAACGAAGGGCGGAAGCCATCTAACTTGTCTGAGACACCTGCTGACCTTCCATCCTTCTGTTTAGGTATGGCAAGGCGTACAAGCTTTTCTCCATCAAGCGCGTGTTTTTGCTTGCCAACGGCTTTTCTTTCCTAGGCTCGGTGCTCTGCGCGACGGCCGTCTCGTCTACCATGCTTGTAGTCGGGCGAGCCGTAGCTGGAGTCGGTACTGCTGGTCTTGACGCAGGCGCCTTCATCATGCTCGTGCAATCGACACCTCTACGCAGACGTCCTATGTTCCTCGGCCTGTGGGGGGCCATCGAAGGCTTATCTACGATAGCTGGACCTCTCCTCGGTGGCTCCATTACTCAGACGATCGGCTGGCGGTGGTGTTTCTACATTAACCTGCCTATTGGTGGCGCTACGCTGTTGTTGACGTTCCTCTGTTTCTCGGAGGCGCCGAAAGCCAGCGACGTGGCCCGCCTGACTTTCAAAGAGAAGTTCTTGCAATTGGACGTTGTTAGCAACTTGATCCTCGTCTCGGCGCTAACTTGCCTCTTCCTGGCTTTCTCCTGGGCCGGTACAAAGTATCCCTGGCACAGTGGCACAGTGGTTGGCCTTATCGTTACCTTCGGTGTCCTGGCGGCCGCCTTCATCTACAATCAATTCCGTCGAGGCGACGCTGCGGCCCTCCCTATCCGCATCGTTAAGCGCCGTACCGTTATTGCTAGTCTTGTCTTCATTACCTTTCTTAACAGTGCTGGCAACGTACTCGAATACTACTTGCCTATTTACTATCAAGCCGTGCGCGGCTATACTCCAGCCCAAAGCGGCCTCTTGATGCTCCCCATTCTTATCGCCGCCACACTTGGAGCGATCGGCTCTGGTATCGGCACGAGCGCCTGCGGTTACTATGCGCCATTCATGATCTTCGCCTCGGTGACGATGCCAATTGCCGCAGGCCTCATCACAACCTTCAAAATCAACACTGGCCTCGCGAAAATCATTGTGTACACTGGCTTATCCGGCCTCGGCTACGGCGTTGGCTCCTCAGGACCGGTTACTGCTGTGCAGACGGTGCTGTTAGACGGGGATGTACCACTTGGCTTATCTGTCTTGCTGTTCGGATCGGCTTTCGGCCCCGCTGTGACAATCGCAATTGCACAGGTCATCTTCACAAATCAGCTCTCGAACAATCTACACGGTCTGCTCCCCGGCCTGGGTCGTACAAGCATCGAGAGTAATGGCCTGACGGAGCTCGTGACACAGGTGCCGCATGCCAAGTCGAAAGAGGTTCTCCTAGGCATCGACAAAAGTGTCACCCATACATGGTATCTAGTCATTGCGCTGGCGTGTGCTATGTTCTTCGGGAGTTTGCCAATAGAATGGCGATCGGTCAAGAAAGAGAATCCCAATCAAGAGTCAGAAAGCGGCAACCAAGATTTGGAACTCGCCAACCGAGAGTAGGTAGACGATTGACAATAACTGTGACAGTCCAGCTGTTCCTAGCTGTCTTTAGAATTGATATTCTCAGTCAACAAGAGACATATAACATACATGGCTACTGAGAGTACTCTTCACAGTTTTGGGTACGAAGTATGGGTAAGGCTTCCCTGCAGGAGTTGCAAGTCCATTGGCAGTGATCTCATTTGTAAGGTTTGGGCAGATATATCGATGGGCTTCTTCAAGACTGCTGCACTTGACGATGTTTCGCCTGATACTATCTTCTGAGGACAACATGGTGGTTGCCTTGGTAAAAATTTGATGGCTGTCAAGTAATCATTCGCCTCAAGAGTTCCGATGGGTCCAACGTAAGTAGATATTTACAGAGTTTCGAAACTTTGGAACTCTCCGTAAAGACTTTCGAGGCTTCATCTGCTTGAATTTAGCTAAAGAAACGTCGTTCAGGAATAGATAGCATACGATCAATTGAAGCAATCCGAACAGAACCTGCCTTGATTTCCTGCGCACCATACCGTACCTCAATCTCATCCAGATAATCAGACCAGAGCTGACTTGAGGGAAGTCGGGGGTGGCGTGTTGAATGGGCTTGATATCTCAACAAAATATTAGATTGGAGGTTGAGGCTCTGAAGTTGGCTTTCAGGCCTTGACGAAGTTCCAGCGTCTCTAGATAAACGATCCAATAATTCTTGCCAAGGATCCCGTTCTTGATTGTAAACGTGAGACGGCTCTGGCGTGTTGTTTTTGGCTTCAAGCTCACATTTTGATATTTCTGGCAAACAGTCTAGGATCATGCTCCACAATGCACAGCCATTCCCCGCAGACATCTGAATCTCACTAACCTTTCCAAGCCGGTGATAAGTGGACGGAAGTCGATCTTGGAAGTCTTTGCACGTGGAGCAGAACTGAGGATTCGACTTAATTGGCCTTTGAGACAACAATTGTGAACAGGAGCTCTCAATATTAGACGTAATATCTCGGTACGTTTCGGCCCTCCTGGAAATATCCTGAGTAGCGTGCGTATTTGTAATAGCACTTCTACCAGGGCAGTGTTTCCAGTCCACACCGCGAATTCTCGGGCATTCGTGTAACCCTTCCGGCTTCTGTTGAAAGGGGCTTCATGCTGAAGGAGCACTTGTGCCAGATTGAAGTATTGATTATCTAATGCAAGGTCTGTTGGCGTCGTGCCATCGTTGGCTCTGTGAGAAACTAAAGCATCATGCTCGATCAGTAATCGGACAATCGCCTCATGACCATGTTGTGCAGCCTCGTGTAGCGGGGTTCTTCCTTCGTTGTCAAGCGCATCCGCTTCCATGCCTTGCTCGAGCAAGAACTTTGAGGCAGCGAAATTGCCGTACAATGCAGCTTCATGCAAAGCTGTAGCTCCAAATGAATTTGTTTGGAGATATCGGCGCCTTGTTCTATCAGTAATTTCACCAATAACTCATCTGCACATCCAGGAGCCTCGTGCAGCAAGACATTACTCCACTCAACTCTTCTTTGCTCGATAGTAGCGTCTCCTTTGTACTCGAAATTGGGATTAGCTCCACCTAGGAGGAGCTCTTTGGCCTGAGTTACATCTCCGAGCTGGACAGCGTGCATGAGTCGCTGGTTGTCATATTGGGCCGTCATCTTCCTATTGCATTTCCAGCCTTCCAAAAGTTCACAAAAGGCTTGACGCAATGGAGTGGTCTAATCTGAAATGCTATCAAGATAAACTGATGCGATCAAATGCTTGACAGGTGCTGATGCGAGAGGCGAATAGATTCTCCATGACAGGGTGATGTCAAACAGAAGATGGAGTCTACGAAGGCGGGCGCCATTGAAAATTGTTCATTTAAGCGAAAACCGAGGAACATCAAAACTCTCTATGTTTTCATACGTTTATATTAAATCCAAATATCGTCATAATTTAATAGTTTTTTTACCTGATGTGACATATAAGAAGGCTATTATTAGCGAAATTAACTCGCAAAGCAACTGAATTTGTGGTTTTATTACTATAGATTTAATTATGGGTGGCTTGAATGTTCGTAAAAAAAAAGAAGGAAAAAAAAAGGTCGATTTTCAACCTTCGTATTCCGCCCGGCTAACCTAAGCGTAAAGGGCAGGAGATATTTATCGGGCGAGGAAGGTCGAGGCAAGTAGCTCCTGCTGGTATTTCCATTAATCAGGCTTCTTTCAGTATGTTTATTCTTCAGGATTTGCTGCGGAATTGTTGTTTAGATATTCTTTACGTGCGATTGTTTTGGGTAGTGGAATCGAAAAGGTTATAGGAACGTAAAATGATCGTCCATTATCACCTGACATAAGCAAGATGGTCACTCTGGCTGTCACCACCATTTACCTCTCCCATCCCATCTCTTGTTCTTCTCATGCCTCAACCTTCAAAAACACCAACCATGGCGGAAGAGCAAGCAATCAAAGACCTGACCGAGTCCTTTGTCGGCACGCTCAAAACCCGTGACAGAGCTCTCATGCAGTCGCAACTCCTTCCTGGCTTCTCCGCAAAATTGATCAGGAATGGAAATATATTGATGCTTGATGAGAAAGGATTCTTGGATCGCTTGCCGTGGGAAGCGAAGGAGGAGATTGAGGAGGTTTTGACGAGTGTTGATGTTAAGGCGCGTGAACTTTATTTCCTTTTAGTCGAATTTTTGATGGTTTTGTTTAGGCGAGGACTTGGAGTAGAACAAAATGCTGATGCGAAAGCTGTAGGTGTATGAAGACATTGCGGTTGTTTGGACACCGTTCTATACGACGATGGACGGGAAGATGGTGACAAAGGGCACGAATATTATTACGATGCTCAAAGTGGATGAGACGGGGAAAGCCGCTGGATCTGGAAAGGGGACGTGGAAAGTAAGTGGGGTTTTTGACACTAGTGTGTCGTGTTCTGAGAATGAGGTGGTGCCGATAGGGGAGGCAAAGAAGGAGTTGCCTCACGTTTGACTTTCGGGGTCCAAATGTTTGAACTGTTTGAACGACTTTCAATCTACGGATACGGGTGTGTTGTGGCCCTAAAATGAGGTGGTTCCGAACGAGGGGAAGGAGTGGCCCCACGTTTGAGCGATTTGACTTTTGGGGTCTAAATGTTCGAATTGTGTGAACGACTTTCAATCTACATACCAAATCCGATTATTTCCTCTCTGTACCGGTGTTCCCATATTATCGTGCTCGAAGCACGCTCCAATGTTTCTCTAAGCTTTATCCACATAAACAGCTCCTAGCAGGAGGCGAATAGGCTCTTCGAGCTGAGGGTTCTTCTCCATCTCATTCTTCATCATACTGCGAATCTTGCCTTCCACTATCTTTATTCATGGTTTTATACTCGTCACTTCCTCTGTCGGCAATTTCCGCCAGTTTCGGAGTGATCTCGTCCTTTGGTAATTCGTCGGCGAGCTTTTGCACGCTGTTCCGGATCAAGTGCTTTGCGGAGCCGACTATATATAAATAAAGTGCATAACTTTTCGTACGGTGAGTCCATCCTCAGCTACATCTAAACTCTGTTCGATGTCTGGGTTCGTCGTGACTAGGATTGCTATAGCCTCAGCGCTTTCTCCTCGGCTTCAATTGGCTGAAGCCAGTCACCAATAATCAACATGCAAGGTTCCGTCTGGATTGCTCTCAGAATCGGTCGGTTCTGTTTATCATCATACTCCTTCAGCTGCTGAGAGTCTAGATTGACGTGTTTTGAGTTCGAACTGCGCTACATGCTGAATAACTTGCCTGTACGATCACAAACAGTATTTGAGTTTCACGGATTCTTTGAGCGCCCAACGCCATCCTGGAGGTGGTAGAGTTTGATCATCGTAGAAGATAATCCTGGGCGGGATTCCACCCAGCTTATCAGACGATTGCCTCCAGGTCGTCGCCATTCGCTGTGGTTGATCGTAAGTGGTTCGGCTGTTGCAATATGATGGTGAACTGTCCGCATGAGAAATATAAGGAGCTGTAGCTGGGGCTAAGGGTGGGGAACAGGAGAGGCTGAAGATTCTTTCGAGGGTTCGGATGGCTAGGCTAAAGCTAAGGCGTGCTTGAACTGCTTTTGGGGAACAGGACTGGGCGGCTGATTAGGACCCCCCTCTAAAACTTGCCCACCTCGTCCTTAGCTTATGCGTTCTGGAGTAGCGGCAGCAATCTTAAATAAGGGATCACAAAGATTGAAATGCGACCAAAAATTGAGTAGCTGGCTAGAAGCATGGAATGTCACTAGCGGCAGAGGTGCTAAATCGACTGAAAGGAGCTGGCATCGTTCCCAAAGCTCCAGTGTAGAATGGAAGGAACATTGTCCAAGATTGTCCGATGACTTGGGGCACAACTGAGAATAGACAAAAGCGAAGCTGCCAACAATGATTGTGTAATTCTCTGCAATGGTGTAGCTTGGAGGACTTTTCCAGCAAGAATTGAAGACCAATATTTACAATGAACGTAATTTTTCCAAGCCCGGCTTTCCTGTACCATACTCCTGACACTCCTAGGCCTCACAGGCATCAGCATAGACGATCACTACTTCTGGAGCAGTGGAAGGAGGTGGTGTGGGGGTGACTGGGGCCGGAGTTGGAGATGTTGTGACTACACCAGCCGCGGCAGTGGCTGAGAAAGTCGGAATAACGGCTGTGGTGAGAGTCGTTGGCGCCACTGGGGCAGCGCTCACGCCCGTTTCGGCGACGCTGGCGCCGGGATAAGCCGTCGTTGACGCAATCACAGGAGTCTCTGATGTTTTCGGATCGATGACTGGGTTAGTAGACGTCGTGGTGGGCTCGACTAATGATGCGGATGCCGTCGAAGAGGCGACAGCAGTCGCTGTAGAAGCAACAGTTCCTGACGAGCCGAAGTTGCTCGACGCAGTAGTAGAAGCACCACTGCTGACCTCAACATCATTGACAATTACGACATCTCCGTCAACGCTGGTGATCTTGACATCGACTGTGGTGGTTCCGAAACCGCTTGATTGTTGGAAAAAGTTGTATGATTGGCGAGTGGTTGTTTGCCAAGTGCTTCCTCCATCGATACTGACATCGAGGCTTGCGACGGCTTTGTTGGCATTGACGACTTGCATGCTGAACCAATACTCTGAGACACCTTCCTTGTTGTGAACTTGGAGCGCAGAGGTGATGGGGCAGTCGACGTAATCCCATGTTACATCGATGACGCCTGTTGTGGGGCTCGCAAGATCGGCGAATGCGTCTGGGAAAAGGTCAAGATGGTTGAGACCGCACCCCGGGCATTCGTCAACGATCTAGAGCAGGGCTGTTTAGTATTTGTGGGTTTGGAAGGTTGTAGAGCCTCATACCATTGCGAGGATGGAGTTTCCAGATGGGCCAGTGACTGAAACACATGCTCCACAGTTGCCTGAGTTGTCCCAATTGGAATCTGAGAGCGCGGTTCCGAGGATGTTGGAGGGAAGTGTGTATGTAGAGAACGAGCAAGCACCGCCTGCGACATTTCCTCCCTAGATCAAGGTCAGCATCATTCGAGATGGGAAGGGGAGGCTTCGGGCAACGTACATAGAATGTTGCCTCTCCTGAGAGACTTCTCTTGCCCAAGACAGCGCCATTGGCCAACGTCAAGAAGGCCGCAGCAAAAACAGCAGATGAAAAATACATTTTGAACAGAATTTGTTGTAAGGACTGTGGGTAAGGAATGGACGAAGACTGTGCTTCTCGTTGATGAAGATCAAAAGACGATGATGATGAAAACAAGCAGAAAAAGAAGCACTGGCTCTTTTAATACATCGCAAAATGAAAAGATCTCGGAGAGAGATTGAGCTGTTAGTTTTAATATATTCGAGACCATGATGGCTTGTTGGTAGGGACCGCTGCTGAAGAGATGGAAACATAGTGAAGCCAAAGCCCTCCCTGCAATTTCAAACAAATTGCATCCAGCCCCACGGACGGCTCTCGACCCAAAATATTGTAGCGAGGCCAGGGTAAAAGTGGGACATCTAAACCGGGTTGGGTTGTTTCCGGCCCGTGCTAGCCTGAGAGCCCCCTGGCCTCGCTACAGGTTGAGAGGTTGTAATGACATCTCCGCAGCGTAAACTTCTCGGACACCCAGAATCTTTCTCATCTTCATTTGCGATTGAACATCTCAGCATCTTGAGAGACGTGGAGTGTATCTTCATGTCCTCTATGGATAATATTAATCTTTTCTTCTCGGAGTCGTTCCGTGAGGCCAAAAGTGGACGCAAACAGCCTGAAGCTGTCCGACACCCTGGTCGATTTCTTAGCGAGAACGAGCATTACTGGCCAGGCATCCTCAACCCCGCAGATGAGGCGCAATTCTCAATGTCTGCAATCTTGTTGCGGGTCTGTTGCACGGGATCAAGTGTTTTCGTCTCGTGATGTAGGTTCCCGTTTTCCTTTCTTTCTCATGATGCTCCGCTGAAGCCGTCGCGATGAGCGCACGACCGGTTTTCGAGTGGCGGAAGGACTAACTCGCCTTTGGATGCTTGGGATATGGTGAGAATGGTTTTGTGTTTAGGACCAGTAATATGGGTGCTGCAGATGTATGACGACCACTCCGACGGCCTCCCGATATCCATGAATTGGCACGGCGCGCGAGAGGAGAGTCGCCTTTAGATGCTTCAATTCCTCTTCCTCGTCACCGGAAACGAGCTCTCACCCATCCTCTGCCTGCCCTCGAATCGATCCAGTCTATGTCGTACAGCATTCGAAGGTCACGGCAGCGGACTGATGAGCAGGCAACATCCTCCTTCCTTACGAAACTTCCTTCTGAGATCCGTCAGATTATATATGAGGAGGTACTAGCAGATGGAAGGGACGGGACATATTCTGCGGAAGCATGGCAGACTAGGACATTGGAGATGCAGGATACAAGATGGATCGGAGCTGTGCGACTCGAAGGGCCAACGATGCGTAGAGGGCTGGCTCTCCTATAAAGCTAAGGTATGGCATGCGGATAAGGCTGGGAGACTGGACTTGATAACAGACGATGGCTTGCTGCCTCTACTTCGAACATGCCGGCTTATGTACGTGTTTGATCTGAAGGTTTCGATCGAAAGCTGGCTTATGATTAACAGATACTCGGAGGCTATCAAGACACTTTACAAAAAGAACATCTTCCATTTCTACGATCCAGGAGACATCCGGCATTTCGGGCGTGCCCTTCTCCCACAACGTCTCAATGAAGTACACTCGATCATGATGGACTGGGAAAGAACCTTCAGCATCTTCAATCCTGCGAATGCCATACCAAAACAACACAATGAGGAATGGAAAGCTTGGAGAGAAACTTGGTCGATTATTGCTGGCATGGAAGTGGCTGATGGAAATGAGGGTCATACTCAAGAGCCATAAATTTGTGGTGTCGCAAGCAAGGCGGATGAAGATGTGCGTGCCAATGATGGGGATCAAAGGTTTACGGGTATTCGAGCTGATTATTCCATGGGACGATGCTGGTGATTGGGATTTTTGCTGCTAACGCACCATTTGCCATAGTCAAGGGTCCTTATAGGTCCAGGGCTTTAGCTTCATAGCAACAATATATTGAAGTATCCATAGGAGGAGAATAGAGGGCGTGTGATGGCTAGAGTGGTAGGCTATCATCTGTCCGCCTCTCCAGGATGCTAAAACACATTCAAGTATTAGGTAATACTCAGTTCCAATCATCCAGCTTCTTTCATATTCTTCACTCAGCCTCCATCCTTCGGCAACCTCACCGGTCCACCTCGCTGAATACATTCCCCAAACACACACAACAACACAACAACACACCAACCCGCACCACCTTTCCTCCCACTACCTCAATTGCTTAATCAGCTCCCAAAGTCCTTGCGTCTTTCCATTTGATCTCATTATATAAGTTCTGCACAAAAGTGCCGTTCGGATACGGTTTGGCAAGACCATCGTCAGTGTTTATCACATTCGTCCAAACGAACCTGGAGGTTGAAGTCACAAGATCATACGGATGTTGACCCAGAATGAGCGATTCGATTCCCTCATGTTTGAGCTATCGTCTCAAGGCCTAGTTGAAAGGACTGCGACGCCTAGTCGCTCAGCCTGTTTCGGTGATCAGGAATTTGGGCATTGGATTGCTTATACAAGTAGCAATCGGCTACCTTCAGTTTAATTTTCATTTCTTGATTTACTTTGGGCAATTCTGGGACTAGATACCTGGATGTCCTCCGGAACATCTAAAATTAAGGAGAAGTTCTTTGGACTTTTCAAAGGTAATAGGGGAGCACCGCGAAAGCAAGGATTGCTGCAGGCTCATCATTGAAATGTGGTACAGTATTCCCACGACCCCGCCTTCGATTCCACGACCTCAAGCACAGCCACACAATGAATACGCTACAGATATCAAGCAAATTGTGGTTCCACTCTACGAATATTCTATTACTGCAAACTATTTGAATGTCGTGGTATACTGTTTCCCTGGCAAGGTTACCATTCCGGTGGATCAGAACGTTGCCAAGGTAGTTAAGGATGAGAAATCGCCGCAGGGCAAGACCTGGAACGAATGCTCCCAAGTCCTCCTTCTAGCACCTAGTCACAAGGCCAGTGTTCTTTGTCGAACCAAAGAAAATCCAGAACAAGTCATCCTACATAACAAGGAAGACTCGGTGTCCCATCCCAACGACCATGTCTCTTTCAGAACAATCTACTTTCCGGCAGCCCTGACCGAGGATCAAAAAGAAGCTGCATTCAACGTCCTCATCAGCCAACCACATAATGCTCCAGCATAGAAGAGCTGGATTGAGGCGGACTCCCCAAACAACCAGCTACAATTTGAGGGGAAGAAGCACTAGCTGTACTTGCGTTAAATTTTGGAATGCTTGGGGAGTAAGAGAGTTTCATTTGAACCAACGTATGCCGGAATGGGTACCTTTGGGACATGACAAGTGAAGACGTGTGGGAGAAGGGGCTGAAGGATGCCGGTGCTTTAGGTTGGGTGGAGGAATCTTGTAAAGTTCAGCATTTCCCTGCGGGGATGTGGTCCATTGAATGGAGTCATATGAATATAGTGAGTAGGGATGCGAGGAGGAAGCGATTGCGCACCCTAACTAATTAATAAGATCGAAGCAGAGTCATCTATAGTAGATTAAAAGAGTTATGATATCTCTGGTTAATACTTAGACATTGGATCCATACGCATACTCTCTGCCATACGCATACTCTGCTATACACATACTCCTCTGCTGTACATATACTCCTCTGCTGTACATATACTCCTCTGCTATATACTACTCACGCAGATCCATACACATACTCCTCCGCCATACGCATACTCCTCTGCCATACACACATCCTCCATGCCATACACACATCCTCCCTGCCATACACATACTCCTCTGCCACACACATACGCCTGTGCCATACGCATACTCCCTGCCATACGCATACGCCTCTGCCATACACATACACCTCTATTGTATGTATACTCCTCTGCTATACATATACTCCTCTGCTGTACATATACTCCTCTGCTATACATATACTCCTCTGCTATACATATACTCCTCTGCTATACATATACTCCTCTGCTATATACTACTCGCGCAGATCCATACACTTACTCTACTATATACATACGCCTCTGCTATACGCATATACCTCTGCCATACACATACTTCCTGCCATACGCATACTCCTCTGCCATGCTAAACGGAAAGAAGAAACGCACGGTTCAGCGGTCCATGGCTAGGAACTATCCCAAACCATTTTCATCTTCAGTGCTCTGCCTCAGGCTCTTCTCGGATCACTTTTGGGATTGGTTCATGATCCTTGGGTACTCCAAGAGTACACCTGGCGCCTTTGAACGTGTCGGGGCCATGTATCTCTCTAAAGAGAGAGTGGGATTGGATGAAACACCTCTTCAAGAGATGACTATCGTGTAGAGTAAAATTTCCTTGGTTGGCCAGCAATCACAATGAAGATCAATTTGCAAAGTGAACTTGATATACAGGCCTGTCACATCGATTAGTCAGCTCTGAGGGGTGGCCTCCTGTCAGTTCCATCCTGCAGGACATGCGAATACCTGAGGTGGGAGTCGCTGGTGATTAAGAGACCAAACAGTATGGGCAGGAAAGAAATGAGATGGCTCCGGTGGTGCGGGATGAGAGGAAGTCTGCTAGCTCGCATTTATATAGATCAGGCTATTTAATTAGTACAGTAGAAGGCGAATTGAGTGTCGCCAAATTTTTAGTTAATTATTTTAAGCGGAGTCCATTTTCAGAGCTTGTGGCTGTGCACCCCCTGCCCGGTTGTACTTTAAAGGTACTGGTAGAGCTGCTCGTTGTTATCACAAGCGGAGCCAATTCTTACCTACTCTACACCTCACACTCAAGTTTACAAGGACGTCGTTTGATAACATTCATTAATTGCAGAAAAATGTTATATAAAACCATTGCCATATTTTGTTCTCACCAAGACTCTAGCTCAATTGTATTGCCGCAGTTAAGGGCCTTCAGGCGAATAGTACCTGCATAATGTATACGGGCGCATATGGTAGCAGCGCACGGCGTTGCATTGGCGAAGCCAGTAATAAATAAGTGGGCTTACCCCTCCATTTAGTGAGTGGCACATTAGTTGCACGACAGAGCGACCCTTATGGAAGCCCGTAGTAACCCGTAGAAACTCCGAGGAAGTCTCCAGCAGCAAAACTTTCGAGAATCTGATCTCGCCACACCACCAGGGGGTGTACTAATTGATGACGGATTTGTCAATAGCCGAAAACACTAAAAATTGAGCTGTAAAGTCTGTGTTCTTCTTAATTCTCTACGATACTACTATATATCACTCTTAATTGGTGTTCCCTTTGATTCTACGACTCTCTTACACCTATCTAGCATCTCTCT
>NXFV01000643.1:0-39901 GCA_002803225.1 Gamarada debralockiae | reverse complement strand
TACGCGGTTTTTGGTGTTCTGGCTGCTGACAAATCCGTCATCAATTAGTACACCCCCTGGTGCACCAGTTTATACACATCTCCTCCTGCCATCGATATTCTTGCGACCTAAGCTGATACAGACTGTGCTCGGCCTTTGATGTGCAAGTGACGATTCTGAATCCACGCATCCGCCCTGTAACCATCACCACCGAAGTTATAATGGCTTCGCAGAAATTCTACTCTTACGCAGTAGCCGGCTCGGTCCTATTGATCTCGGTCCTCATACTACGCCGTAACAAGGGAGCGAAGGAGCAGCAGCCTCCTGCACCACCAAAGCCGCACCCGTTGGCAAACACACCACCTGAGCAGCTCCCTCAATACATTCAGGAACTCCTCGCGGCAGTTTCCGGCTGCGTCATCCTACAGAGCGATGTCGAGGCTTTCCAAAAGGCTGTAGATTATAGCTGGGCCCAGCAGAACCGCGAGATCATCCCCGCGTGCGTCGTGCGCCCGCGCGACACGCACGAGCTCAGCAAGACTGTTGCAATTCTGAAGAAGGAGCATGAGAGACGCAATCTGGCTGGGTCACAGGTTGAGAGCTTTTTTTCGGTCAGGAGTGGTGGCGTCAATCCGGGTCTTGGGGCGTCAACCGTGAAGGATGGCGCTGTGGTTGACCTCAGTTTGTTTTCTGACATTATGCCCGCTCCTGATGGATCTACTGTGACTCTTGGAACAGGTTCCAAGTGGATCGACGTTTACAAAACTCTAGATGAGAAAGGATTGATTGTGATGGGAGGAAGAAACGCACCTGTTGGTGTAGGTGGGCTGACCTTGCAAGGTAAGATTTCTTCAGGTTCGATATCAATTCTACGGACAATTTTTCACATAAGTCAACAAATGCTAATCATCTGGAATAAAGGAGGCATATCGTTCTACTCTCCCAAATATGGCTTCGTCTGCTCCAACGGCGTGAGCTATGAGGTTGTGCTCGCCGACGGCAAAGTTGTCACAGCTTCTGCCTCAGAAAACCCTGACTTATGGAGGGTGTTGAAGGGAGGCGGGAACAACTTTGGCATTGTGACTCGTTTCACACTCCGCAGCTTCCCTTATGCGCCTTTGTGGACTTCAGGAATAGTGACACTGGCAGCTTTCCAGTATGCAAAGTCACTGAAAGCCTATCATGACTACCTTACTCACACGAGCTCTGGCAAGCCCGGCGCATTTGATGAGGACGCTGCTGGTCCGATCCTCAGTTTTGTCTATGTTCAGAAACTTGGTTTTCAGATCCTCGCGCTTTCAATCTTGTATACCAAGGTCCCAGAGGACAAGAAGTGGCCGGCTCACTGGGATGCAACGGGCTTCAAATCACTGCGGGGCATCCATAAAAACCGAGTGGAGACCAACACCAGCGTTGTCGAAAGATTTGGTGGTACTGCACCAGCTGGAACCCGTCACGTACAGGGCACGACGACTATCTGCAATGATCTCGAAACTATAAAGAATGCTTACACTATTTTCTGTGAGACTACGACTGAACTACGCCGCGTGAATGGACTTGTATTTCCGTTTACCTTCCAGGCAATCTTGCCAGGATGGATGAACAAGGGAGACCCAAATATCCTTGGCCTTGAAAACTGTACTAAGCCATTGATCATCATCAGTTATTCTGTCACATGGACTAAAGCCGAAGACGACGAGTTCGTTCGATCGACTATCCGCCGCAGCATAGAACGGATAGAGGCGGCCGCAGAAGCGAGGAAGGCGGGTCACCAGTACCGCTTCATTAATTACTGCATGGAGTGGCAGCGGCCATATGAAGGCTGCGGCGAAGAAAACCTGAAGCTCATGCGCGAGGCGAGCCACAAGTATGACCCGACTGGCCTGTTCCAAAGCGGACGTGCTGGTGGGTTCAAGCTAGACATCTAGTAGTAGCGTAGCTAGCAAGTGTGCCTGTGCCTGGGAGCAACTAAAATTATCTTTGTGCACATTAATTCAGCTTGGAGCACTGTGGTGGACGGCGATATTCGCCTAGTCATCATCAATGCGACTGACTTTGCAGCCTCGCATCGCTTTTCTTCGTAGCACTTACTTGTACAGTGGTAGCAATCAATTTTCGTGGTGGGGCCGTCTAATTTTTCTGTTTTTGGAATACCTAGGCTGTGCAGGGCAATTAGAAAAGTTTCCCAGCGGCACAGTCCAATTGGATGCAGGGGGAATTTTCGAAGAAGGGGTCTGAAGACCCAGATATTTTGCTGACACCTCCCAAAGCAGGAATTGATCTACTAGCATTGGCTTACTAGTGGTTTATCATATGTTCTTATACTGCACCGTTATGTGTTACTATTGGAGAGGCGCCAGGGCACTTTGCATCTACTTCGTCCCAGGTGTAAACAAACAGCACTTGGAGTCAACTTACCAAGGCCGCTTCTGGGTTGTCTGACTAATCGAGACAAGAAATACACTTTGCCAGTGGGCGCTCCACTGCTGTTTGTTACCCCTGGGACGAAGTATACTGTAAAACACTAAGCATGGACCCAGGAATGGACACCGAAGTGCGCCTAATCCAACGGTGAAGCGAGAGAGAGAGAGAGACGTGATTTTCTGAGGTGACACTAGTTAGTTAGTTAGTTAGTACTCTCTAGGCACTGTACTGTATAGGTTCAACAGTCAATGCATAACGTGCATCGGCCCTTCCCTTCCCGCCCCGTTACTGTATGTTATTTACCCCGCCGCCCCGCACCTGCCGTATACGCTCCGTGCCACCAGGGCAAATTAGTAACAACGCATCGTTCCAAACTTCAGTGGTTCTTTGTGTCACAATTACAGTGTAGTGTGGAACACACTACCCTATTTTTCCCTCATCGAGCTCAGCCAGGTCATGCTTCCCCGGTCTGGATCGACTCTATTTCAAACAAACGCCAAAACTACCAACTAGCAACCACCAACTACCCTACCTATACCTAGACATCAGAGGTCCCGTGCCGCACAAGATGGAATCAACTACTGCCAAAGGTACCATCATCGTCACGGGCGCCAACGGCGGTCTTGGAAGTGCTATCACAAAGGAGATTGTTTTCAAGCCCGAGTTCTCAGCATACCATGGCCTCTACCTTGTCCGAGATGCGGCGCATGCGCCTGCGCTCGATTCCGTGCTCGCCACTAGCTCAAAGCATCCTCACGAAGCTATATCGACAGACCTAACCGATCTCGATAATGTCCGCAAAGCCGCTGAAGCCATCAACCTGCGAGTTTCAGAGGGTAAGATCCCCCAGATAAGAGCTCTGGTCCTCAATGCTGGATTCCAGGATTTCGGCAAATAGACCTGGACGAAGGATGGATTCGATACCACGTTCAGCGCCAATTATGTGGGACACTGGCTCTTGACGCTACTCTTGCTGAAGAGCATCGACAAGGATGCCGGCAGAATCGTGATAGTTGGCAGTCAGGCTCATGAGTAAGCATTCCCTAGCCTCGCTCAGATGCTTTGAGGAATAAGCTGACAGGCGTCTTTTCCCCAACTCAGTCCTAATGACAAGCGGAATGACTCGAGCAAAGCTTTCATCGACGACAAATACAAACCCGTGATCCGCGACAAAGATAATTTTGAAGCAATTGCCAAGGGAAAATGGAGTTCTGCGAAAGAGGACACGACCTAGCGAAGCGGATTCCGTCGTTACGGTGCGGCCAAGCTCTGCTTGACTATGATGATGCACGAGCTCCAGCACCGCATGAACACAGATCCTCAGTTGAAGAACGTGTGCATCTTGGGCGTCGACCCAGGCGCCATGAGTACTGGCCTACAGCGTCACGCATCGTGGTTCATCCGCGTGCTGCTATTCCAGATCGTATTGCCTCTTACATTGCTCCTGATGTCAAAGCCGCCCTTGCGCCCAACCCAGAAGTCAGCATCACATATCTTGCAGGCGGCTTTCGATTCAAATGAGGTCCTAGGCCAGTACCCTAAGGATCTGTACTTCAATGGTGATGAGCCGCTGGAGACGAGCGAGGAGTCGAGGGATGCCCAGAAGAGAGAGCTAGTGTGGAAAGAAAGTGTACGCTATACACGACTGAAAGAAGGAGAGACTGTCCTGGCTGCCTAGGAGTGAGGGTGGGATTCAAGGAAGGCTCGAGGGTAGTTCATTGCACTTGGGAATGTGTCGTCCGTTCGGGCCGAGTCAAGCAGTTTAATTAATATCAAACTTTTAATTGTCATTCAAAAGTCCCATCGAGGACTTGGTATCACAGTGATAAAAGAACTGCATCTGCTACTGATACATGCCATTGCATTTTCGATACTTCTATATCAAGGAGGACTAGTAACAGGGGCTCTCTTATAGTTAGGTATATAGCCAGAAAGTCGTTTACTACATAAATACTATATTGTCAAGGGCAAAATTATCTAGTAGTAGGATAAAAACATTTGTAAACATGCCTCTACCTCCGTATATCTTGATTATCTTCTATATCTAGCTTAGCGTCCTCAGCCATCTACGCAAAAAATCCAAGGTTTCAGAGCACAAGCATCCGCGCAGACCCACCCCACCCCCTGGTAGCTGTAGCTATTAGTTGTAGCTGTAACTGCTTCCCTATAGCTGCGTCCCTGGTACGGAGTACTTACCTTATCTTTACTTTGACCTCGGTGAAGAGGAGAAAAGGTTTGTTGTGCTACATTACTACATTGTTGCATTGTTGGGTGGACATTTCGAGCTGTAGTCTCGTTCGACGGAATCTTTGGACAGAGCGCACGCTGCATATGGCTCTTAGAGCTATTAGCTTGTTCTTAAACCCTTGTTTTAGTAAAGCTTCAATTAAATCATGCTCTGCAGCATCCAGTTGTGGCGGCATGGTCGTGGCTGACACAAAAACGCTGACTTTGGCAGGTTGGAAAGAGAGGAAAGAAGGAGTGATGGCGCCAATTCTGCTTCTGTACTTCGTATGGTTGCGTCGGTACCTGCATGTTACAAGGGATTCTGCGAAGCTACACAAGCCACAAGCTGACCCCGCAGTCCTTAAAAGAGTTAACTAAAAATTTAGTGACACTCAATTCGCCTTCTACTGTATCATCAAACCTGATACAATGGAGTCTTTGAGAGAGGCCACACGTCGAGAAGGCACTGGCGAAAACATGGCAAGATCTGCCCTTGTCAGTCCAATAGAAGGTGGTGAAACAACTGTTGGTGGAGCACTGGAAAGCGACCTACCTACAATAACTCATACCGCTGGAATGGCTATTTTGGATGAGTATTTTCCGAAATCGGCTACCGTTTCAAGGCCATTGGACGGTGCAGTCGCACCTGACGAATTGCCAACATCTACAGCCGATACTGCCTGTCGAGATTCTCCTCTTGTACCTTCGGTTCAGTCCTATACTCCTGAGGCCTCAAGTGCTGACCCAAATGCCCTAGGCATTCTTGATCCTAACCAAGCCATAGCTGGTTTCGAGATTCCAAGCTCCAGTACGGGTTCACCTGAGTCAGTATCTTCCTGCAGAGCTTCGACAAGCTGCCCGTCTTTCGGGACTAATGGTACCGACGTTGACTTGCCAGATCTCGTCACACATACTCCTTTCGCAAGGCGATTGGCCCTTGATGACACAGCTCAGTTGTTGGAGCACGTTTTAGTGGCTCTTGAGAATGTATATGACGATAGCCGCAGTCCTAGTTCTTCTGTTCCAGGGGTTTTGGACGATATCCTTACAAAAAGTGAGCACACAATCTTTGTGAAGATCATGACGAGTGTTACAGAGAATTGGGCGAAATGTAATCGCCTGATTGCGAAGCCTGCGTTAAACGTTGCGCAAGAAAGACTTCGAGAAGTTGAGCAGAACAGTTTGAAACGTATCGAGGATCGATGTCAGATGAACACGGCCCGCGAAGACCGAGCCAAGTCAGAGCGCTTGAAGCATGCCATCGCATGTCTTGACGTGAGAGAATTGTTGGGGATAGAATTGCAAGACCTTTTATCCGAGCTAGCAGAGCTTATAGGCGAGTTCAGCGAGAAGAGGGATTACGAGAATGCAATAAAGCATATTGAGAAAGAGAACGCTAAGGATACAAAGACCCGACTCCGACGCTTATAGAAAGAGACGTACTACTGGCCTATGATTTAACAACGAGCGAAGATGATTGGTCCATTCCCTGAATCGTCAGGTCCGAAATCTGAGATTACTCCGCAAGAGAAACTGGCAGCAAAGAAACTCATAGTCGCTATGGGATACGGCCAAAGCAAGAACAACATCTTCAAATGGACGGCCTATTTGAAGCTTCTGTCTGATTTAAGGGATAAAGGAACAACGGCCTTTCTTCTTGGGCGTACCAGTGAGTTCAAGACTTATTTCTTTCAACATCCCAAAGAACTCGATATATTACTATCCTGGAATAAAGTCTATGACTTCCCTCTTCGACAGCTCCGTTTGAGGGTCATTGCTGAAGAAGGGAACGACTTTTCCAGGAAGAGTGACATCGAAGAGCCGTGGATTTGCAACAGACTTCACGCACCACAAAATATGTGCTGGGGAGACCATCTCAGCGTCTAGGACTAAGACTCAACAGAACATGAGGATTTCTTGGCTAATCACAACCTGAAATCTACTTCAACAAAATCAAACATCTATGTTCTCCGCTACGCTATCAAAGGTCAACTTGACCGTAATAAGTCTGTCTTTATTAGTATAGTGCCTTACGAGGGTACATTAGACAAAAGACTCTCAGCAATAAGACTGCCTCAACTAACTCCTTGCTGTTGCTCCATTAGTTGCTGTTGCTCCTGGAGACTTCCTTGGCATTTTTCTAGGGCGGCTTCGATACACAGATTAGAAGCCAACGAGAGCCATTGGTGGGCGACCCTCGGTCCCAAGCAAAATTTAGTGTGTTATATTCCCCTGGGTATAAGCATAACCTGACTTATAAGCATGCAATCCGTGGTCCCGAGCGTATGCTTATAGAGAGGTTCTACTGTAACCCAAAAAGCAAAATCCTTTAAATTTGGCATGTACTCTCTTGCCTTTTTTAAACCCGCCTTCAATAGCCTTCCCCTATTTACTCGAACGAGGACTTAGGCGTCTCGTCGCTGTCTGACTATAGTTAGGAACCTTCGAGTCCGTGTATATGGCGCCAGAACATAGCTCAGATAGAAAGGACAGGTAATAGATCAAGACTAAAGGCGGCAGGTTTCCAGGAGAAGAGATACCCAAGAAAATGATGGGTAGATTGAGCTCAGCCGGTTTGTGCACTTCGACTCCCTCCCTCCTCCTCCCTCTCACCCTGATACCCTCAGCACTAGCAATCTCAGGCTTCCTCAGGTCCTGCACAGGAAGATCCTACCTCGACTCCGACGGCGTAGATCTCTACGCCGAGTGTCCCAACGACGCGAACCAGTGGGCTTGGGCTTACATTTCCCTTCAAGCTTGTATTGGGAATGAAAGGAAGCTTATTATAAATCCCCCAAGTCCTCCTGTACTTTCCTTCCCTCTTCCCTTCTTCCCCCCCCCAAAATTTTTTATCCAGTTTATTAGAATAGTGTTAAATGAGTGTGGGCTTGAGCTGACGAGGGGATGGAGTAGCATGGGCTCAATTTCCAAGAGAGTTGCTGGGGTTGCAATTGGAAGCCCCCGAATTTTGGGTCTTGGTGCTGACAGGGTAGTTGGTGGGGTTTGATTGGAGTACGTTTAATGTCGGTAAGTATTGTTGAGGGGAAAGAGGTCTGGGGTTTAGTGGCGGGGAAAATGCTGATGAGGGACAGAGAACTTCATTGGGAATGCGGATGGGGCTTCGGAGTATTGGTGATGAGGACGGCGCGCGTGGAGAAAAGGAGAATCCAGATAGCATGGACCAATTGGTTTGGATTGATGATTATCGCAAGGATCTGGAAACCTTGGAAGCTGCGAGAGTCTAGGTAAAGCTGTTCCTAAATAGTTGGTTCCTAATAGAATCATACCTCAATAGACTTGTCTCTGAATCACCATCACCCCGCCCCACCTCATCTGATTCACCCTCTTCTTCACCTCGATCAACTTCCTAATCTCCTTCCTCCCGCCAGGCCCATCAATAATCTTCCCCTTCATATCCACATTAATCCTCTGATCCCTATTCACAGTCAAAAGCTTCTGCACCAACAAATACCTCGTCGCAATAACCGTATAAACTCCACTTTCACTCCCATCAACCTCACACCTCGGACAATCCTTCAATACCCGAAACTCGAGAGTACATCCCAAAGCCTCACCCAGATTCTGCGTCGCGCATAAAGCTTCGGAGTGGTTTTCACTGCCGTTGAAGTCGTAATGGTAGGCCCAGCTATCCACGAGTGAGACTAGAAGGAGCGACCAGTATGGCGAGTGGGAGGAAGGGCTGGATTGTGCGTTATTGAGGATAGGTACGAATACGTGAGTTGTGTCATTGGAAATGTTTGAGACGCCTAGATCGTGCCGGGATGAAGGGGAGAGTCTGATTATGGGCCGGATAAGTCTTTCTGCTTCGTGTGGGCGGAGGAGAGTGATGCGGGAGAGCGGATATTTGGAGAGCTCGCTACGTTGGAGATATCTGGGATTGTTAGGACGCGTGAGGAAGGACGCGGAGAGGAGCGCTTACTCCATCCAGAACTGAATGATCTGCATCGCGTTAGCTTGCGTACCAGATAGGAGGATAGTGTACTTACCTTGGCTGTGAACAACCCATCAATGGAGTCCATATCGCTTTGCCTAACTGCCAGAAGTTAGCTTCCCTCATCGCCCAACATTGGGGGTTTGTAATAACTAATAAGCTGATCGCCGCCCCCGGGGAAACCACCAGAACAGTTTCAGTGGTGAGTTTGACTTAAACCACTCCTGGCCATCACTGATAATAACGAAGCAACGGATGTCTTGTATCCCAATTTGAAAGGGGGTATTTGTGAGGGAGTGCGCACACTTACTTTGACACTGAAAGTCTGCTCTAATCAGCGCTCTGCTCCTTCTGACTCGAATGCTGTACAGGGAACTTACAATTAATGTAAACCTCGTCTGGCCGCAAACTGCCAGGTTGCAGCGACTCGTAGGGTGGCGGGTCTGCTGAGTCTGATGCTCCTAAACCATACGTTGGCGGAGACCCTGAAGCCGCCAACCGAAGGTCTCTCAACTCATCAGCCAATCTGGAATTCTCTGCTGCCAGTTCAGCTTCCCGCCTGCGAGACGCTTGCGCAAGTCGCTCAAGCTCCTGTGTGCGAGCTTTCTGCTGTCTCTCCAATTTCTCTACCAACTCAGCGTACTTCGCCTCTTGCACGCTCTGTGTGCTGCTTCTCAACTGGCCACAGTTCGTCATTCCTGCTCGACACTCGTCCTGGCTGAGCTCTGCCTCCGGTTCTATTCCGCTAGATGTGTCGTTCAAATCGATTCTCTCTGCCGGCTGGGACTGGGTGTTGAGCGTAAGTTGAGATTTCGTCTGAGCGAAGAGCTCGACGATCCGTAATGCCGATGCGCGATGTCCGTTGTGTTGACACACTCTGCACCCCCAATACTCAGGCCTGGAAACAAGATCCTCTTCTCCGCAATCGGCACTTGGAACTGGAAATACTGTGTTCCACATAGTCCTGCAAAACACGACCTTCTTCTCGAATACATCCGACCCGCAAAGCTTCTTAAACATCATTATGTTTCTTTTGGCCCAGCTTCGCATTCGCGCATCGCCTATTTTATGCAAAAATATTACGCCATCGAGCTTCAGAGACTTTGAGGATGGCTCTGTAAGCCAAGATGCTATTTCCTTCAAGACCCAGGTATCGTTGCCAGCCGCGTCGTCGAAGCCTGGGATATCGATGACAAAGATGGTGCAGTCGGGGCTGTAAGGGAATGAGTAGGCGAAAATGTTACGAGTGCCTTTTGAATTGGTCAGAAAAGTGCCCACAGTCTTTCAGTATTAGTGAAGTTCGGGCTTACAACTTTGAATGAGGTCGCCCACCTCGACTACCTGTTCAGCTAGCAGCGAAACGAAGGTGCTCTTTCCAGAGCCTCTGACGCCCATGGCGGCGATGAAGATATCAGTAGGTCTTCATTGAAGTCAGTTAACGCTCAAACATAGAGAATTATTACTGTTAATACGAAATTGACGAGGCTACCTGTGTGACAGACCCCGCGCAAGGCTGGGGGTTTGCGACATCTTGGACGTCGTTCTCTAGTTTTTTCGCCGATGGAATCATATAGGCAAAAACGTACATGGTATATTGGTTCAAAGAGTTCCAGAAGGTGGAAGGGAAAGTTGAAGAGGAAGGAAGGTGGTGGTAGTAGAGTGACCTTTCAAGAGCCCTTGCAGGTGGTGAGTTTCGAGGCGGGGTGCAGGGCTGCTGCCTGAACCAACGCACCTGCAGCCAATTGATTGATTCCCAGCTGCGGCAATTTTGCCAAGGGCCATGTGATCACGCTCACGATGCGCTGCATGAGGTCTTGATCAGAGGACTTCCTTCGTGCCTCGGGTCCTCAAACAGAAGATTTCTTGCCTCTCTTCACGGATTTCCCAGCCTTGCCCCAGTAAAATCTCATATAACAACTGCGCCTTTCTTCCGGTATCATAATCGTTCCTCTTAATGAATGAGTTATTCACTGTGTGTCGTCAAATCGTCGATTGCTCTTTCGTTGCCAGAAAACGCTTTCCGGGCAATCTCCCTCCGCGCATCATACATCTTCATCAGGATAGCTGAGAGGCTTTCAGCTCTATTTTGCGAGCCTCTTCGTCGTGATGTTCACGTGGGAAGCCAGATCGAAACAGCTGATGCTCCTCCCAAACTTCTTTTTATTATGTCAAAGCCCGGACTTGTGATCAATATTCAAGACTCGAATCAGAAATGTCGCTCAACTTTAATGGTATGAAAGGTACTTAAGTTCTGAACAATTGCTACCCCTACAGGTCTACCCCACAAAGTTCGAATGGAATCCACATCATCTGCGAGTAATAAATTCGACTCACATTCGAGAAAAGTATCAGAAGGAGAGCGCGATTGTTACACATGGTATCGTAAGGTCGCATTCGTTGTTCATGGCATATGTTCCCAAAGGCCACTGTCTCTAACTGAACGCCGCATCACCTCTGCTACTCGGCGCTAATGCAGTCTCATCTGATCGTCCAAGAATGTCCTTTCATATTCCGGGAAACAAAGAAATAGTTGGCCCTCAAATGTTTATAAAATAACGTACTTCGACTTCTTGGGGATTGCCTGTCCGCAAGTGTTCTTTCCTGTGATTCTTGTGTCCATCTGAGACATCTGCCCCTTTGTTCCCCTTCCTCTATAACAATTAGGGTCGTACTTCTACATAGCCTAATACAGACCTTATCTTTAATGAGATATAAGTAGCTAGGCTCTATTACTTGTTCTTGTCCTTTAATAAGGAACGCGGGCCAGAGTAGGAATACCTGGCAATCGCGGAAGCTAGTAGGTTGACTTTGGTCTTGCACACTAAGAGATCGAGATAGCTCGGCCCACTTTAACAGTAGTAAAGCTCGTGTACTAGCTCTAGTCTATTAAACTGTTTGATTTGAAAATTAGGTTTTGTATAGCAAGCTTAAGCTTTTTCGGCATTTACCTCTTCCTTTATCGCTTCCAATACTTGTGTCGTGTTATTAGGATTAATTGAGTCCTAGAATTCTCTTCCCCGAGTAGGAATGATTTTTTAAACGATACATATTATATTTCGAATCCTAAAGAGACTTGATCTATCTAATCATTAGTCGCTTAATCTACTTCTAGTCAGTGGAAGAACAGCAATGTTGTAATCTCCGTTAGTCCCCTTTGTGCAAGGATTACAAGTCTTTATACACTCGAAAACAAACTTTAAAGTAAAGGTTCAGCGGCTGGGCTGCCCCCTGCTCCTTCCCTTCCCCGGCGTTTAGCATTTAAGCACACTAGTGCCGGGCATGCAAACAGGGAATTTGCATTTGATTTAGCATAGAAGGGATACCATGGGCTGAAATTTGGGGACAATAAGTTATCAAATTACTGTATCAAGCGCCTAGTCTTATATACCCTTTACCCCCCACAATTTCCATCCGTATGGCGACTTTAAATACTTCAACCCTTAAGAGCTTCCCGTTTTCTTTCACCACCTCGCCATTTATGACAACATGCTCAACATCCAACAGTGACGCATGCAAGACCAAAGCTGCTGCGAGACTACCTCCAGCAACTATACAAGACGAGTCAGTACTAGTCAGAATCTCAAAGAACAGATTCGACGTCATCTGAAGGGAGATTGACAATTCGTACCTGGCGTATTGGTCTATACGACCGTCAGTTTCTTTTAAGGATAACATTCTAACCTGAATTAACATCGCACCCTTCGACAATGGATCTTTCACTAGTTCTACATCATCGCCTGGGTCGGCAACCGCTATCGATGGCTTGCAGCGAAGCATCATCAATTTCTCAGTGGCGCAGATGTTCCGGAAGTATGTCGTCGACTTATCGAAATCTTTCAATGCCTGGAAAACCGGCTCTAGCTTAAGCATGAAATTCAATAGGCGAAGAACGCAAAAGATGAGGATTGGGAGACAAAGGAAAGGAAAACTGTTCCTTTCCCTTTCACCCTCACTTGCCTTATCGTTGGGACTTCATTCTGCCCAGAGATGTTATTTCCACAGCGGCCCGCTGGGTTGAATTCAATACCGATTTTGAGATGCAGCACAATGACAATGGAAATGACCGATCTTGATATCACGAATTCTGACCGTTGTATAATTCTGAGGTCTAGCATGGTTGTGATAGGGAGGTGCTCAGAATTGTGGTCCGTGCTGGGGTCTGCGCTGCAAGTGATGACACCTATCTAGGGGGTCTTTTGTGCTGTAGCAAAGGTCTATACAGCTTTATGCGTTTTTGTCATTGTATGTGATTGTACCGGTTGGCAGAAAACTACCTGGTTGAAACTCTTCGACGATCAATAACAGTAGATCATGAGCCATACTCAGCATTTAACGCTAGGCATGAATACGAATAACAAGTAAATAAATAGAACTATACAATGAGTCTCCAAATCCTCCCACTAATACAGACTTATAACCCAATATGAAAGATCGATGATCACTATCTACACTTCTTAAACAGAAAGAACTTGTGCACTGCAGCAGTATAGTTCTTGAAGTGCATATGGCCACTAAGAATCGCTCTAGCCTGTGAGCATTCTAGAGAGAAACATGTTATCAGATCGTCAATCTTGTAGTGCCGGAGGTACTGCCACTCAGCGTACTCACGGACTTTGTAGGGGCGGCAGAAGGTTTTAAAACAGAAAGGGTATTGCGTGCTTGTATAAGTTATTGGGAAGGACGGAGGTTTAGGCTCGGACTCAGGCTTAGGATTCGATATAGTATCCTGATCTATGATGCCCCAAGTACGATCATACGCCCGCTTTTGCAGGGATAGTGTCTCTGGTACTGGGCACAACGCGACCATAGCCTCGATCGTGAGGATACAGTGCTCGAGGCTGCCTCCCTGTTCAAGAGGCTGCTCGCATAGGAGTTTAGCTACGCGATACTGTTCTTCTAACCCATGCTCAACCTTCTCAGGCTTCTAGTCCTTCTCTTCTAGGTCAAGGAGCGACAGGTCGAGGTCCTCGCCCTGCGCGTTGAGTTCCTTCGTGTCAATCGTGTCGAAAAACTGTTCGCGAAATTTGTATTTCTCCGAATTACGCAGCTTTATCTTAGCGCAATAGAGACAGATCGGCATTAGCCTTATTGTACAGCCGCAAAATTTTACTCCCATGCGCTCTTGCTGCCTCCAGGGTCCCAAACTCTTGTCTAGCTTCTTGGGATAAGCTGTCCTGTATCTGCTGAAGCTCCACAATCTCTAGGTGTCTCTTGAGAGAATTTAGTCTCAAGGACACAAGCTTGGTCACGGCCCGTGGGTCAGCGAAGCGGCTCACGTGGCTGATGGCTTTGAAGATAGCGTCGGCTGACAGGCGTCCCAGAAATGCGGCTTGCACGTCACACTAGACCCGCTCGTTTATAAGCCTAGAAAATCCCGGCGTCCTTGTGGTTTATAACCTGTTAGAGGACACCTTGGCTAGCAACTACTAAAGGGAGTTAGTCTAGACACACGATAAAGAGTATAGTAAAGGATGGAATATACTATCAACACCCTCGTCAGCTTTACGCCTTAGGCTATATAGCCCGAGGAGTTGCAGGAACCCAACAGCAAGGATTAAGCGTTAGAGATAGTATAAGTAGGTATAGTAGTAAAGAGTTAGGCTAGGCGATATCCAGATACCCTTAGCAGAAGGGACTGCTTAGCAGAAGATTAGAGTTTTTAACTTGGACTTCTTTTATTTTAAGTATAGGTGTCTGTTATAGATTCATACGAATTAGAGGTGGAGAACAAGGTAAAAGTTTACAGGATTTTATTCTTCGACTATGGAGGGCCATGGGAAGTCTGCTACCTACAACAAATATAGAGGCCAAACTTGCCGTGCTACTTTTGGATTGAGCCGGCATAAGCATCATGCGTACCTTATATACTTCGCATTACAGCCGAGCACTGCCCCAGCACTGCCCTAATACTGCCCCGGAAATACCCCGCACCACCTCCACACATCAGTGACAGCCTTGCGCCACTGATTTTCGTTGCGGTATCTTCTAGTCGTCGAGATTTGAAAATGCCCCTCACTATACAGCTTCCCATCCACCTGCGTTCTTGTTCTTTTCGAAAAGGCTGTTGCAGCACAACAACTGTATTTGCGTTTTCAGGAGTCTCATATCCGTCTCGTAGCAAAAGCCGAATGAATGTCGAAACCATGATGGATCACCAATTCTTATTGCCCACCGAAGATGATCAGTTGCCGCTTCAGTTGATGGAGACTTGCAAGAGAATTCTAGGACCAGAACACCCGGATACTCTGAGAAGCATGTGCGACGCGGCTTTCATGTACTACAAGCAAAGTCGCTACCTAGAGGCTTCGGATCTCGAGAAGAAGTCCCTTGAAACGAAAAGGAGAGTACTTGGTCCAGAACATCCATCCACACCCATTAGCATGAACAACCTGGCAGTGCAGTACATGGCGCAAGAGCTATGGGGCGAGGCAGGAGCTCTACTTCAGCCATCCGTCGAGGCGGCACGGAAGGTCTTCGGAATCGAAAGTGCCACCACGTTGAAGATGACCAGCGATCTGGCAACGGCATACAAGAGTCTAGGTCGTTTCTATGAGGCGGTGGACCTGCTCAGAGGTATTATGGAAGAATACAAGACACTCAAGGGTGAAGAGCACGTTGCCATGATGGCCAGCATCAAGACCCTGGCGTCAATGCTCTATCAGGGAGGTCGTTTTAAGGAGTCTGAGGAAATGCTCAAGGGAATGTTGGATGTATGCAACCGTGTCTATGGCCCAGAGAATGTGACCACACTAGCTATTGTAGAAGATTTATCGAGGTGCCAGCGTAAGGACCAGTCTGAGCAAGATATCACCAGTGACAATATTACTTGAGTTATAAATGATTGAAGTTGCTGAAGGGCCAAAACTAGAGAAAGGAAACGATTACCAACCTAACACAATATTTTCTGGAGAAGCGGTTTCGAAAGTAAGATTTTAGAGCCTATGCTGCACGCTAGAGTTGCCAGCTCTCGGGGCTTTCCATACAAATTCCTGCAATTCAATCGCATCCACTTGCAGTCTATATTTCGTACACTACATCCCTAAACCTGTTGTGCTTATATCGAAGGTCTTTTAAAGTCTCCATTGCAGCACATTTCTTTCAAATTTTTTGTTTAAATAGTATTAGCAATCACACTGATAGTAGTATTTAATATCACACGTATCGACTAGCCCCCTCCCCTTTCTACCTCACATTCATTTAATTCATCTGCACCAACCTCGCTTCACTTACTTGTGAAGACTAAGATAAGGGTCGCACAGTCACCAACTGAACCAAAAAGCCACAATAGGTGAATATCCCTTATCACCGTACTTATAGCTCTGCAGATTTATGAAGGGGGAAATCGGAGTCCGGGCCAGGAGCAGAATTGCGCATATAAAGGTATATTGCTGTTTGAAATCACTTAGAAATAATGCTACACTTACTCACATTACCTTATAAGCGTTATAGTTGAAGATATAGTTAGTCAAAGGTAGATGTTATAGTGTGGCATTTCCAGATTTAGTAAATCTGCTACGTACCAAATTAAGGCTTTTTTTTTCTAGTCCCTCTTTAATTACTCTCTAACACTATTAATTATAAGAATAATAAAAGGAAATAAATATTCTATAGTTTGCAATTACTATTCTAAGAAATATATCTGCTAGATTCTCTATAATATATTCTTCTTTATATAGAATTATATACATATACTTGATTAGTTGCTCTAGAATAATCAGGATTGCGTTATATTTTAGTCTATTACTAGATCCTTAGATCTAAGTAACTTAGTTATATAATCCTATATTATTAATTTCTATAGCCGTAAATGTATATCGGGTAGCTTTATGAGACTATAGAGAGCATATCTAGTAGACTTATTTCGTAAATAGGAATTGTAAGTTATAACAATTTTTATAACTATATATTATATCCGAGGGAAGTAGAAGGCGTATTGTAGCCTATATTGACCAGGAGACTCGTCGTGTCAAGGCGACTGAGTCAGATTTGCTGCGTATCCTGCACTTCACCAGATCCTTCGGCGATAATATCGCGGTCGATGATGTCTCCTTTGGCCTTGGCGAGGGCGAGATCCTGGCGCTGCTGGGACCTAACGGCGCAGGCAAGACGACTACCGTCAACATGGTGCGCGGAGAGCTCCGGCCCGACACTGGCATCATTCGCATTCGCGGGACAGATATCCAAGGCCAGATACGGACAGCGCAGCAGCATCTCGGTGGTACGTAGTCTTTTTGTTTTTCTTTACTATCTCTTGAGTCTGAATACAGAACTAAAGGCTTGCTGATATGATGCTCTCAGTTTGCCCTTGTTTGCCTAGATGAACGAGTAATTGCGTGGTCGCCAACATACCTTCCCCTGCCCTCGCATATGCTTCCCTGCCAAGTTTACGGGACGCGGCTTAATTGTCGGCATTCGCACTTAGTCGGCCGGTGTAAACGAGCTGACTATTAACTATATAAGAGCCTTGGAACCCACATGCTGCTTGTCAGCATGCGCTGTGTCAGCATGGCGCCTTAATTCCGACTTGCATCGTTGTCCACCTCAGACCCGCTGAATTATCTTGCAGCAGGAATGAGGCGGTCTCCGGTTTTACCGGCTCGCGTGACATTCACACCGCCTTAGCGGCCATTCGCACCACCGGATACGAAAGTATTCATACCCTTTTTCAGCTAATGTGGTGCGAATATTAGCCACATTTACCCTTTCTGATCCAGGTGGTGCGAATATACTAGCGTTACCCTTTTCGACCAGTAACTAGTTTCCAGGTCGCGACTTCCTCCACACCGGCTTATTTGCCACCAACGCCATCATGCGCCCTGACAATAAGGGTGACAATACTGTGTCCCTTTCGCCCTTCGCCAGTCTGTTGAGAACATCACCCAAATGTATAACACAATGCAGATGCAGCACTTAACAGCATCACGTTGTTGGTCTTCCCTTGAGTTTCTCAAGTTTCATTCGTACTACCTTTTCGACGCGTTCTAGAAGTTATATCAAACTAATCGGCTAGCTTAGAAAACTCAGATATACTGAAGTTAAAAATCATATATCTTATAAGCTAGGTAGCCAGTAGTGAAGCACGTACTTTTATTGGCTTTGTTAAGCCCGATGAGCTCCTGTCAGGAGTCGCAACCAGAAAACATTGGGGGCTGGGGGAGGAGGTCCACCACAATTTAAAATGATCTAGAACCAAGGATGCCTTAATTTTTCCCAACGCGCATAATACATGTTCTTCGCCACTTCGTGCTTGTATACACCTTTTTGAGTAAGAGCATTGCCCTGCGAATAAAAGATGAAGGTAAAACAACCAAAATTGCTTAGGTTGTGACACTACGTTATGTACTTCGGGAGGATATACTGTTCTAACCCTGGCCAATATAACACAGAAGATTGTTGGAGGGATCAAGCGTCCTCAGATTGAAGTTCATGTTTAAGGAATGGAGCTTGGTTTCAGTCTCTACAAGCTATAGGCCCTGTCGGAAGTTCTAAAAAGTTCTGGTTATATTCTAACCGTAGTCTATGTAAGCTAGATAATAGAAATGCACAGTAATCTTTTTGTACACCACTCCATATGATGTTCTAAATAGGCTTAGTCGTATCTCAGGCGCAACCTCTGTAAGCCCTAACCGATAGTGGAAATACGCGGTAATCTTTTTTGCACGGTTCTGTATAAAGTTCCAAAGAGGGTTAGTCATATCTCAGGCGCAACCTTGTTCAGACCCTGGTCACGAGCCCACTGAAAGTTCATGCAGCTGCCCAGGAGGTATTGCGGCGAAATATAGCGCAGTTGCAGGCTGTAAGCACTAGCCGATGGTGGAAGTCGGCAGTAATCGTTTTTTTAACGACCCTAAGAGGAATTTTAAAGGTTTAGTGTTTAAGGTTATACCCGCTGCGTCCCTCGCTGGCGTTTTCAAAAATGAAATCTCCTACTCTTCTCATAGTTCCTTAGCAAGTTCTCCTACTTTGGCATTCTAACCTCAGATTTGTCCGTATTACGTCTGCAGTACGTCACATTCCAGATATTTGTTCCAATTGCATACACGATATTATCAATCCTTCTTAACCGGGAAACTTCCGAAACGCCATTACTGGTTACTGAAATGCCACGTCGCCCGCACAATAATAGAACCGAGGAAGACAGGGCCGAGGCGAGGAAGAAGAGCGTGCGGAGGTATGTTCAGGCATCTTGAGAGCGCCAGAGAGCCAAGAAGGGGGTCCTAGATGCGATTACGCTCAAGAGACCTATTCGAATCATTCAGGAAGATATTCCACGATTTCTTTAAGTACAGTGTCACGACTAACAAACCTCACCCCAAGTAAGCGAAAACGAAGGACAACAAATATACTACTCTATTCAATAATACCACATACAACTTAGAAATAAAGCCTCAACGATGTTAGTATTCTTCATAGTAATAGCCGCTTTGAGTAGCTATTTGACGGCATCATTTAATAGCACTTCCCTCCTCCGCTCGTTAAGAAATAGGGGATCCAAGCCGAGGCCCCTTCCTCAAAAACGACGTCTGCTCAGTGCTTCCAAAGAGTCTACAGACAAGAACAAAGACTTCCGACAAACCATCAATACCCCCGATTCCATCGGCACGTGTATACTCGAGCGGCAAATGCAACCCGCGTCATCGTTGCCTAAGAAGCGCATCGTCGTAGCGATTATGGGCGCGACGGGTGCGACGGGCGCCATTCTTGCAATTCGTCTACTGGAAAAGCTCCGAGAACTCAATATTGAGACGCATCTCATCATCAACAAAGGGGCAGATGCGACAATATCCTACGAGACAGACTACAAGATAAGCGAAGTGCGCGCGTTAGCCACCAAGAGCTATTCAGCCCGAGATGTTGCAGGCCCCATATCCAGTAGCTCATTCAAGACAGATGGGATGATTGTAGTGCCATGCAGTATGAAAACGCTGAGTGCGATCGCAAACGGATACGCAGATAATTTGATATCAAGAGCCGCAGATGTAATACTAAAAAAGAGAAGGAAATTGGTAGTGGTGGCTCGGGAAACGCCCTTGAGCGGTATCCATTTAGAAAACATGCTGAAGATTACGCAGAATGGCGCCATAATCTTCCCCCAGTGCCGGTATTTTACACCAGGCCAAGCACCGTCGAGGATATTGTTTCCCAAAGCGTCGGATGAATGCTGGATATGTTCGACCTTGACAGTGCGGACTTTGCGAGGTGGTTGGTATGAAAAATTGAGTCCCATCCATAGAATAGCAAATAGATCATTGGTTAATTATTGTAAAATTATGTTAGTACAGCTCGATTCCTAATAGAGTAGTGATATATCATAGACTGTCCTTATATGGGGGTGCAGTGCTTGAGCGGTTCGCACGTATGCGATGTCATAGCCTCTATACATGCCGACCTTGCTTATACAAGCTCTGGGGCAACATGTCCGAAGTTTTACGAAAGTCATTCAGGCCATGTATAACATCTATCTCTTACTGTAATACGGTGCATCAAACTAGGCCCAAAATGATAGATGCTCATCCTTGTAAATGCATATTCGCTTCCTGCAGCCCAGCCGGAGCTTTTCGTCTAGTGCCATGTACTGTACAGCTTACTTTGAACCACATGGCACCATATCCATTACTGGTCGGCTCGCTTACACCGGCCGACAATTACTCCGTATACGTGCATTACACGGCATATGCAAGCCTTCTGTATTCATATCCTATATTTGCTACACTTTAACTGCGGTTAGAGTAAATAAGGTTATATGCCTATAGAGGCTAGACAGAACAACTTAGCCAAAGCACCCTAGTTCAGAGACTAACTTGTTCTGTCACTTCCCTTTAGTCAATCGTGCAGATTATCTTTCCCATGATTTTGTTGCTCTCCATAAGCTTTTGTGCGTCAATAATTTGCTCCCAAGGAAACACCTTTTCTATATAGACCCTCAGCTTTCCTTCCTTGAATTTAGGAAGACCGTGCTCGACAAGCGTATCGCGTAGTTTGCGCTGGTAAGGCTCATCCCTGCTCCTCAACGTTGATCCCTCGTACCTGAGTCTTTTGAACGCCAATAACCGCAAATCAATATCATCTTTCACTATGAATCCGCTCATCAAGCCAATGAGCACAATTCTAGCATCTCTCGCCCCTATTTTTAGATTCCCTGCAAACACTGATGGTCCTATAAGATCGATAATGATATCCACTCCTTTCCCACCAGTTGCCTCCATGACCTGGTCCGTCCAGTTTGGATCGTTCGTGTTGAAGGCAGCAGTAGCACCAAGGGTCTTGACGCAAAATTCGCACTTAGCTTGTGAGCGCGCGGTAGCGTATACAGCCGATGCCCCATTAGCAAGAGCCAGTTGAATGCCGCTGATAGATACGCCAGAGGCTCCAGCATGCCAGAGGATGGTCTTCCCAGGGGTGAAGTCGCCCAGCGGGTACATTACTTTGGCGGCAGTGATCCATGTCTAGTTGTATCAAAGTTCTGTCAGTATTTAACTTTAAGCAACTGAAAACCATATCCCACCTCCGGAATGCCCGCACATTCCACCCACGAGAGATTCTCTGGTTTGTGAATCAGCATGTGTGTCGAAACACAAATATACTGGGCGTATGATCCTGAGCAGTATTAGTTTTCACGCCCTTCACAACAAAAGTTTCTTTGAAACCAGGCTGTTCAGACCTACCCCCATAGGCTAACCCGAACACCTCATCACCAAGCTTGAAGTCATCTTCGTATTCGTCCCCGAAACCTTCGATTATTCCCGCAAACTCTACTCCCATAATCTTGCCGCCCTGAGGCGGCACTGGATACTGCCCATCACGCTGCATGATGTCCGTTCGATTTATGCCAAATGCCTTGATCCGCACCAGAGCCTGAGCGCCCGCCGGCACTGGCATGGGAAAATCGGTGAAGTAGAGGTCATCAGCTGTTCCTATGCCACCTTTGATGTCTGCATGGATAAATTAGCAAGGTGTTTAGGAAAACATCTCATACCCGTCAAACTACAAGATCCATGAGCTTACCAACGACTCGCATTGTTTCTGGCATTTTGAAGATAAGCAAAAGATTAATAATTACTATGAGAACTGCTGGATCGGAAAGATTTCACATAGTGATCGATGGGGTAGCTGTGGCTTAGAGCTGTATCTATACCACCGTCCAGCCCGCTACTCCTCGTATGTCTCACTTGCAACATTGAAGAGTGTTGTACACGAGCTAGCAGTGAGTCCCGGCTTACACGATTACTTGAAAGCAAAGTATGGTGTGATGGAGATGTCATATTATTGGGTAAAGAGGAGTCCTCCTCGTTGAGAACATTGACCTACTTAATAAGCTTATCCGAGCGAGAGAATGGTGGGGCGCCGCTTCAGGGTAACGTTGCTTTTGGGAAATTCTGCCGGCAATCGTTCCGTCAGCTGATCCGTTTCGTTAGTGCTTTACCTAAAGCATCCTTGCTTCTGTTTTCTAGAATGCTGTACTGCTTAGGGCCAATTTTAGGGGAGACTTAAGAGCCTAAGCAAGAGCCATGTAATACCATATTAATAAGATAACTTTACCAGCGGAGATGAAAAATATTAGGGAGGTAGGCTAAATATCTGTTAAACAAGGGTATTTTACAGCCCTCCCCGCTAAAGAACTCAACCAGCCGTGTATAGTTTTGAACTAACTAAGCTACTGTCAGCATCGATTCCTTGTACGTATCCCCTGTTATTTAGAACTGACCTCAACTAGACCAGCACAACTTAATCTCCAAGGATAGGTGGAGAATATATCAAGTATTTGATCCACTAGAATTTCGGGTTATAATTTATTCTAGGGAGAGGAGAGGTCCGCAGCGCTTAGGAATATTATATTTGGTACGTATGTAGAGACTAACATCCTAGCTTGCTCTTTCCACGTGATCTAAAGCTGTCACAATAATAATGTATCCTCTGTGCTGCGACCAGATATTCTCCTCAGCGGCGTAACCTAGTATACAAAGTTAAGGGGGCATCGTAGCCAGTAAATAGGGAATATATGTCGGCCTATAGGACCTTGGCGATGATAATTCTGCTAGTGTGGATTGCAGGTTTTCTCCGCTGACCTGCATTATTAATCCCCAAACAAGCAATATCAGGCGGCACAGTATGCTTGATGCTTACTGTTGATGCGGTGAGAAACCAAACTCTATCGGACAGTTGCTGTTTTATCCTGTTCCAAATCAACTTGGTTGTTACCCTGCAGCGTGTGTATATATGTATGGAGATGCCAGTTTACTGCTGAGTGTCTCTGGTACACTTTCTCCCGGACACGGCCAATAGCTCCTTCTATTTCCTGAAGATGCGGACATCGGCTATTCTCATTTGGCTACTACCAGCCTGCGTACTGGCTGATCCCGTCACAACTTATCTCCCAGTCCCTACCCAAGCTATCGGACCGCCGCTGAACAAAGCCAACTACCGCGTGGAGGCATACGGAGGAGGAGCATACATGGTCACCAACAACCAATACCAGGGCATGTTCTTCATCTCAGACAAGGGAGTTATTGTTGTTGACGCACCGCCAACAATTGGATACGGTCTTCTCTTTGCTATCGGTAATCTCACTCACCTGCCGATCACGCACCAGGTCTACAGCCACTCGCACACGGATCACATTGGCGGGTCTGGCATTCTACCCTACAGTGTCAAACGTATCTCTCATTACCTCACCAAGGAATACCTTCGTAATACGCCAGATACCAATCGTCCGTTGCCTGATGAGGTATTTACCGATGAGTACACTCTCACTGTTGGCAATCAAACGTTGGAATTAAGATACGAAGGTTCCAACCACCACCCAGGCAATATCTTCATCTACTCTGCTGCACAAAAAGTCTTGATGCTAGTCGACATTGTCTTTCCAGGATGGGCACCGTATGCCTTCTTGGGTCAAGCCGAAGATGTTCCAGGTTATATTAAGGCACACTCTCAGGCGTTGGAGTATGATTTCGACTACTTTGTAGCCGGCCACCTGACGCGATCAGGTAATCGCACCGACGTGGAAAACTCACTTGCGTATGTCCTGGAGCTGAAGTCCAGCTGTACTGAGGCGTTCCAGCTAGGGGCGCTACCTAACAGCACCACTAATAACTTATCCGCAGCGACTATCGGGGCAGAAGTTCTTGCAGCTAATCCAGGCAACCCATTTGCGGCGCTAAAAGCGATCCTGAATGGCTTTACTGAGTACTGCGAGAGGGTGACCAATGACAAGTTCCGAGACATTCTGGCTGGTACAGATGTGTATGGTTACGAGAATGCCTTCAAAATGGTGGACTCTTTGAGGATAGAATTCGATGCGGGCGGGCCTTTTGCGGTACAGAAACCTTAGCTTTTGTTTTTGAAGTGTGGGATATGAGCGATAGGACGACTCCGTTGGATGTTTAGAAAGCATCTTAAAACTTCAACTATAGAGTTGTCGATGGTTAGAATTATATATATCTCGTGAATATGATAGGGGTTAAAGAGTCTAGCTCCTCTTTGATTGCATAGTCATCTAGGAGTGCTGGTAATATTTCGAGTTTGTGCCGATGCCCGACATTTGCTGGTTGGATGTCTGTACAGTTCACAGTACTTTTGAATAATAAGCCGGCTTTCCTTTATCATCATGCATCTAGCCTGTTAGTGATCCAGACACAACGAGCTTGCCGTCAGGTGAGAAGGCCACTGACGTAACATCATCCGAATGGCCCTTGAGTGTCTGTAGCGCTGATCCTATCATAGTATCCCAGAGCCGCACTGTCCGATCGTCTGGTTCAGACACAACGAGCTTGCCGTCAGGTGAGAAGTCCACAGACGTGACTGGGCCTGAGTTGCCCTCGAGCGTCTGCAGCGCCGCACTCCAATCTGCTTGTACTTTTGGTCTTCTCTGGATCTAAGCTGGGATATACTTCTCAAATTTTTACTCGAATAATGCTCTTCTCTGGGGCGAAGACAAGAGCCGAACAGTATAGTCAGAGTGGTGCCTGTTCAATTAATGATCGGTTATATAAGGTAAACCGCTTTGCATCATGGACAAGTGCATATAGACTGGGACTTTTCTCGACCTTAGTATAAATTAGTTAATATTTATTAGAAATACTATAAAGAAGACATACTAGAATAAGAGTCTCTAAGGAATCTATTGCAAGAATCCCTTCTGAAGTCTTTCTGATCCAGCTAAGAGCCTCAAGCTAGTGAAGGAGATGTACATGGAGAAATTGATAGACTTTGTCAGCGTTATAAAGTTGGGTACTACTCTTTTGAAGATGCTGAATCCAGTAGAGACATGCATATCTAACCTCTAGAGGAAGATATTGCTCTATTCGACTACGCTCTATATCAGCCACAAGTGTACTTGAGTCTGTTATCTACAGACATCTTGTTGGAGAGAGTTTGACAAAAGCCGGATATAGTCATCGGCTAACGTTCGATGCGCTTGCCTCTCGTCTACCCAGAATGATTGATTATAGCATCTTTGCTTGTTAAGAAGGAAGTCCCGAAACGAAGGATAATGTAGCCGGAGTGGCAGGTTTGGTCCTCCGGGATATCTAGGATAGAATGCAGATTATTCAGTGTCTAGACAACCTGATGTATAGTGAGGTAGAGTAGCCTGCTTATAGAGCTAGCGGAGAGCGGAGAGAATAGAATAACTATACTCCCAAGAACTTTTCGAAATCTTGATAGTATATACTCTCTTTCAAACGTATCATATCCATGGCGGATATAATTTTTGAGGACTGTAGTATAGATCTCATTGAGGCAACGCTCTGGTGCGGTATCGGACGAGTCGCTCTAGAGGGTAAGGGATAGCCGTGTTTCGGCAAATTCCCTATTATTGTGAATAAACCGACAGGCCGTTTCAGCCCAAATGAAGAGGCCACTGGCATTTAGAACGAGTTGTCTAAGTGTCTGCTCGCCTGGCCAGCCAGCTCCGAGAGCTCATTCCTGCCTGATTATTCTCAGATGGTATTACAGAAATACAGAGATATCAGAATTAATAATGGCTGGCGGTATGCTTTGGAGTACGAAGTCTCGGTGTTCATCTTGTGAGATACGATGCATACTGTGCCGGACTGGAATTTCAGATCTACTCGTCAGGAAGACCCGAAGTCGGACGGCCTTTAACATTCGAGCTTCAGTTAAGAGCTGTAGAATCATTCGGACGTCGCCCTCACTGTCGCACTCGTCAAGAGCATCAACTATAAGTATATATGAGGACGGAGATGAGCTGCTACATAGCCTTGATAACGGATAGAGGATAAGCTGGCGCTACTGGCTGCGGAGAGACTGGGTTGCAATATCATTCTGCTCTATAACGGCTTCAGATATAAATTATCGGATTTGTGGGATATTGTGCGCAAGCTGCCGAGCAAGACTTGTAAAGAACCTGCGAGCATGGCCAACATCTCCACCGCCTCTTGAGAAGAAGAAGCTGGCCCCAAGGCGGTTCTGATCAAAGTATCTGTGAGCGACAGAACGCGCAAATCGTCGATTTTCCTGTGCCGGCTAAGCCATTAAGCCAGAAGATACACCGCTCATCTTGTCCATCAGCCCAGTTATATATCTCTTGAAGCAGGTTGACTCGGGTGTTAGGGAGGCAAGTAAGTGCGTATTGTTTGTTGTATGAATTGAACGGCGCGTCATTAGCGACTGGAAGACGATCGAGTACTAAGTTACTAGTTAGTACTAGCCTTGATTGCGATGCAGGATAGTAATCCAAAGTTCTACGCCTACGCTTTAAAGGCTTGTCGATCTCCTCCCGAAGCCGCCTGAGCGCATTATCTCTTCCTTCGCCATATATAGACACTATACAGACGTTGAATATGCCTAGTAGCCAGTACGCCCTGTCTTCTTCGCGTTTCGTCTGGCAATTTTCTGCCCATAAGAATCGCTCATCAAATCCGAACTGACATAAAAGGGTTCCTTCAAGCGCCGAAGTAGGAATTCCCGTTATCTCGTGAACTTGTCGCTCTAGCGTTCTCTTATCACCTAGTCGCTTGCCTTCTCGAGAGAAGAATTCAACTGAACATGGGGCAAGGAGCTCTTGAAGGGTCCAACCTCGCGTAAACCATCTGTTTGCCCGAAAAGCTGGTTCCCACGTAAACTCAGAGGATTGATTGCTTGCTTTCCGCTCAGTTGTTGAAACATCTGAGAGGTAGACGTAGCACTTAGCTACATTCTGGTACCAGCAAAGCATAGAGTTGATGGCCTCAACGAGCTCGGTGTTATGAGCGCGGCTTGTACTTCGTCGGGGTGGAGGGGCTCGGGAGGCTAGCAGGTCGACGTCGCCGCGGTCGGATTTACTGGGTGCTTCGGGCGGGCTGACGATGTGCTTGTAGAAGTTTGCCGAGCGGAGGAGGGAGATGGATTGGTTGCGGAGGTGATTGTAGTGGGCATGAGACATGCGTGGGATGGGGTAGGAGGGGAAGGCTGAGCCGCCCATGTTGCTGTTGTCAGGATAGAGCTGCTGGCGTAAATCTCGATCCTGAAGTCCTAGAGGGGAAGGATCTTTTGTATATACGTTCTGATAGTAGCAGGGTTTGGTGTTTGACTTTTTGCTAGGCGGGTGCAGAGGGACAAGACTCTATGGTGCATTCAAGGTAGAGTCCAAAAACACATTCACGGCAATCAAATGAAGGAGAAGGGTGCGAACTCAGGCACAATGAAGAATGAGCACCAGAGAGCAGCAAGTGCAGTCACATTCTGGGATGGAAAGCGTGCTTGACTCATTCGGCCGTATCCGCAGTGACCGTGACTGTTCCTTGCTCTTGCCGGGACGGAGACCACTCTGCTAGTTTGTACCTCGGCCTCGAACCGGTACTTGGGCAGTGTCGTAGCAAAGGAGTAAATTGCCGGAAGTGAGAGCTAGCTGCCTAGGAGATATACGGTCACGTGGACGGCCTGACCCCCTTTTCGCCCTCGTCAACCACGCCGAACTACAACTCCCGTTTTCATCTAATCTACATTACATCGTCGCTTGATGCAGCAACTCTTTGGAGAACCCCCCTATGGTCATTGTTGCTTCATTGTTGTCACTCAAATCTACCCGTGCTGCAACCACAAGCGATATCAAGTATCACCGTCAGCTGGTCAGTGCAATGGAATATCAAGTCAGCAGGAACTCCGGGGGCAGGCTAATAGAGTAGGAACTTACCTATTCTTACGGGCAAGCAAATATCCTACAGCCATCAGCAGTGCTGCTTGCGACTTAATGACCCAGTATATCTGTCAACTAGTCTCACCTTCTGGGGCTCGCAGAGATATGTCAAAGATAGCTGGTGAGAAAGACCTGCGGATTATAACCCTCGCCCTTCGTTCCCAGCTTGGAGAAATAGGGACAACAGCTACAGATCAAGGTCTATTTACAGACTTGCATTATAGTTACTGCTCCAACAGATACACCAGCTTCCGCCCACTAACCTTATTCTCCTTCAGCATCTTCAAGCCATCAAGCACACCATCCAGCCCCTTCTCACTCACAACCGTAGGATGCGCCCTAACCTTCCCCTCTGCAAACAACCGCTCACAAAGCAGCCAAAAGCGCTTCCCCAGCTCGTAGTCCTCTGGGGTGGCTGAAATACTTTTACCTGTGATGATTGAGCGGTACTCATGGTTGAAGATGGTATACGCCATCACCCAGGAGTACCGGATATCCGATCGCTGAGTCGGGTTCTCGGTGAAGATTTCGAGAGTGCAGAACTTGCCGCTGCACGAAGAGCCGAGAGCGGGAATGCAAGGGAGAGCTTTGGCGTTGCAGTCGAAGGCGTAGCGCAACTTGTTGTTTGTGAACTCGCGGATTTGAGAGGCGAAGTCCTCGTGCTGGATTTTGCGTGAGTGGAGTATTCAGAGTAGTAGGGAGGGGATGGTATTGGTTTACGTAGTCAAGCACAGCGTCCGCGCCGTAAGAGCGGACGAGGTCGTTATTGTGCGGGGAGCACGTCGCGATGACTTTGAAGCCGGACCTACCACTCATCAACCATTTGAATCTGCCTCTCTCAGTTTCGCACTTACAATTTAGCAAATTGAATCGCCAACGTTCCCGTCGCCGTGGCTCCGCCGTGGACGAAGACCCACTCCCCAGAGTCCTTCACATCTCCCTCGGGCCACAGCAATCCCAAATGGTCTTTGCCATATAGCGCCAGGCCAACCGTGGAAATACCAACACCCAGCGTCGCCGCGTCCTCCCAGCTCACAGTCTCCGGAACACGCATCTGCACGTCGCCAATCGCCACAATGTACTCTGCGAACGCGCCATCTTCAAGGCGGAGCGGATTGATGCCGTGCGCAAATCCAGCTACACGGTCACCGATCTGAAATGGCTTTGTCACTTCAGGTCCGATCTTGAGGACGGTCCCGGCGTAGTCGCAGCCTGCTGTTGCGCCGGGAACGGCGTTCCAATCGATGTTCTTCCAATCGGCGGGATTAAGAGCCACGGCACGGACTTTGACGAGGATTTCATTCGGCTGGATCGATGGGATTGCCGCGTCAGAGACTACGTGCGCGACGCCAGGCGAAATGACTTTGATCGCGCGCTGCGTTGATGGGATGGTAGCCGCCGCCATGTTTGCTCGCTAACCTGGTGGTGATGTTGGCGAGTTTAGAGAGGAACTTGGGTCCAGAGGCGCCACAGCGTGCCTTTAATGGGATCCTTTGATGATATTCCGATTGTATTAGCGTTTCAAAATAATTTTAGGTTTGTCAGCGAAGACGTGAAGGATCGGTGTGGAAGGTGATCGTATCCCTGCCGTATCTGAGATATTGGTGTAGATCGTGCCAAGTGAGCAGAGCGAGCCTTTGCCATAGGATCCAGTATAGCCTGCGGAGTGGAGCGGCGCCCAAAGGAAGGTGGGATCTAGCAACGTCCACGGTATACTGTCTCCTGATTTGCTCGATGTCGTGCAGTAGGGACGGAGCCTCGGGTGGGAGATCTAGCGCCAACGAGATGAGTAGCCCAGACCAGGAACGTACAAAGACTCCCAAGATTGGTGGAGGGAAATTGAAGTGATAGCTATTGTTACATTCTCGACTCGTCCGCATGTGCCTACCTAATGTCTGATCCGAAGCGACGTTGCTCTAGTGTAGGCAGAATAATTAGAGGATTTCTCAGTATGGTTTTTAATCAAGGATTATTATAAGCAATTAATAATCCTTACTAACTTTTAGTCCCTTTCTTATCTTCTTTACTTTATATAATAATTCTCAATTAATTAATTAACATTATTATATTCCGGAGCCTCGCCTGCCAAAACGCGTTCCACTAGGCCTCGTAAGGCAAGGTGCTGCCCCCAGACCCGCCGTCCTTCCTGATCAGGCGAAAATTCCTAGGTCAAGACTAGTAGGGTCAGGTGATTTTAGAATCGTAATTTTAAAAGTAATAGTAATAGTAGCTGTTACAGCAAAATCATAAATGTATTGATATCTAAGAGGGAAAATCGTAGAGTTACCAGAACATGACAGATATATAAATAAACCGTCGCCATAGCAACAACAAGAGCGTAGACCTCATATTACATCTCCTTGAAGCTAAACGGCAAATTGATACCTCGGGATGAGCTTGAAAGCGCAGACCACACTCTGTTAGAGCGAGAGGAGTACACTGGCGGTCTTCAAGTTCTTGTCCAATTCCCTCACATCATTAAGTATTTATTCAAGCCTCCGGAATCTTCAACCATCCTTGTATGTTTGTTCCGTCTTACAGCCTTACGTATGGAATGATGAAAGGAGGGCGAGAGTTCACATCAGAATTTAGCTGAGTTAGCTCTCTTCGAAAGTGTGCGCCAGGTTTTAGAAAATGGGACAACACTGGCAGGCTTGATGCGTATAAAAAATATAAGGCTACCTCGCTTTTATCGAGCTCTGCAGAGTAACTAAGCTTTGCAGCAACAGCTAGGGCTAGCCGACTAGCAATGTATTATTTCTATTCAAGAGTTGACGACAAGGGACGAGATGGATCAGGAGGAGAGGAAAGGAGAGAATCTAAATTGAATTACAGACAGAGAAGTATGCACTATGTGTTTTTGCGTTTGTACTTTTTCAGAAAATGCATAATTGCCCATCAATCAAATTTTTCAAAGGCTTCTTCTATTTAGTAAGAAGATTTAATATTTAGTAGTAGAGGAATATTGTTGTAGCGCTCGATTGTATATTTCGCAGTGACCAATGCACGGCGGGGCACGTTCATCCCCCTGAGGCGCGGGTGGCTTGCTCTTTGGGTTGGATCTTCCATAAGTTCCCGACCGAACCCTGGCCGCAGTACACACGCGCTGGAACATAGTACGGCCGAGAGTCGGATAGAATTCGTTCAATGGGTAGAGATAACAGCTCGACCTTAGATTGTGACAAGGGATTTCAAAGGGCCTTATCCTTCTGCCAATCAGTCCCCCTGAATTTATGCGCCGCACCGACATCCTGATGTACAGCTTTAATGGATTAAGGTTCGACTAGAATAATCATACAGGCTGCTCCTTGGTATCAGGCTCACGCTGTTCCAAGGTGCTGAAATACAGCTCATCGCGTATACTGTAGAACGTTTTTAGGGAGTAAGGTGTTTAAAGGATTCTCGAAGGATACAGTGTATGCCACCATCGCCGGATTATGCGTAAAGGCTACGTAGCGTAATATTGATGAGAAGCTAGCGGAAGGTGGGGTTGAGGAAGGCGACTAAGTCTTTGACGAGGAGGGCAGTGATGTAATCGTTGATTGTGCTAGATATAGCGAGGCCATACATTGGCGAAGGTGTGGGGAGGGACATCGGGATCGCAACTGTTGAGGAAGGACCCACAGAGGTATGTCAGACGCTGGCGGTTATCGATGCGGAGACAGTAGGCGTAGAGGAGACGGCAGGCACGGGGTAGAGGAGGTGAGTGTAAGGGGAGAAGGGAGGAAGTTATATTCAGAGGCTGTGAGTGTCATAGTTTAAGATTGTGGATGCTTGGTGAGAAATTGCTGTTAGGCGCTTAATAGTATACAGGGTTATAAAATCCACAGCATTCCCTGTCTTTATTATAGACTAGATAACTTTACTCTCTCTGTTAAGTATAACTATGGTGATAGTCATCTTTAGGCTAAATGGAATTAATGTGTGGTTCCTAGGGCCATTAAGCTCTTCAAAGTATCTAGACTCTTTATACTATTTATAATTCCTTTTGCATTTTTCTCTTTTTTAAGAATGGGTCATATAGAGTTAGTAATCTGACTTGTAAGTAATGCAAAAGGAATCCTCTAGCGTTTAAGCTTCTTTATCTGCTTGTTTTCTTAATAAAGACGTCTAGTATTTTTCCTCTTAAGAGCTGTAATAGCTGAGGTAGCTGGAGGGTAACAGGAGGGATCATAGTATACCAGAGAAGTAGCAGTTCAGTATAGTGGCTGTAATGCATGCTTTCGTCTGTAAAGGTCAATGTAAGACTCAAGCGTAAGCCCTCTAAGTCCTGTAGCTTACAGAGCTTGTATATATATTATACATCAACAGTCTGGCCTATAGTTGGCTTACGGCCAGTATACAGTCCGTCCTTCTCTCTTACGGCCGCTTACAGCCTGGTCTTACAGCCGTATTGCCATTCCTTCAGGGTCTCCTGACGCCTAGAGCTAGGCTTGTGACACCATCACCTATTACAGTCTGCTTGCTAGAAAGCATCAGTTAAAACCCGTAAGTTTCTATATTTACGTTATTTCACTCACCTAGGCCACCTCCACTCCGCTGCATCTACTCCTCGCCTACATAATCGAATAGTCGATACCGAACAGACCTTAACATCCCCGCCTGACGCTCAGAAAGAATCCTCTCAAACTCTACTTCGACCTCTTCTTCCTTCCCTCCTCCACTTTCAACACCCACATTCCAAAACCTTATACCTTCACTATTACCCCCATTCTTTAACAACATGTTCCTGAAACTCATGACTTGCCAGTAACGCAATAGAATACTGACTTTGACCCCTTTCTCGGCTAAGGGTAGGAAGGAGGAGAAGGAGGGTTCGGGCAGCAGAGGCGCAGGGTAGAGCGCAAGGAGGAAAGCCTGTTCGGTTTCGAAGTCGATTCGTGAGAGTTGAGTGAATGTGGTGAAGGCATTTGCGAGGTTGGGAAGAGTGTTGTGGCCATTTGAACGATCTTGTGCGAACCGACTGAACATCCCACTTCCCTGTCTTAATGACCACGGCCATCTAAGGATCCCAGAACTACTCTTCCTAAGACTAAACTTCTCCGACCAAAAACAGAACCATGATTTTGCCTTAACCTTGAGAAGGGTATTGAGGTCAAAAGGCCTGACGCTAAGTTCCGCAGCCCTCAGACGTTCCTCAAGCCAAGGGTGCGCTTTCATCACTTCACAGTTGATGGCTACGGCTCCTGCTGGCCCTCCAATCAGTGGGATAATTCCTGCTGTTTTGAGGGTTATCGTCACTTTCTTGACAGAATTCGCAATCCAAGGACGCTGGGAGAGAAGATCGAAGATCTGGGTGGTTGGCGTGAGACCAAGAAGGAAATCGCCAGTTAGTTGGAGGTGGCTGATTCGGGTGAAGAGCAGGGCAGAAAGCTCGGTGTATATTTGATGGTTTGCGTAGAAGAGGTTAGACGGGAGGCGCTGGGAAGGAAAGATCAGCTTTGTGGCCGTGATTATGAGATCCGGCTTTGGGCGTCCGAGTGATGGGGCAATGAAGCGAGAGTAGAGGGAGGATTTTGGTATGCATTCGTCGATGAGGAAGATATATATGAGATGGCGGATTTCAAGGGGGAGGGCGAGGAAGTGACAAGCCGTTGCGGCGACTTGTCCCTCTTTTTGCGCCCAACTCATCCCTAGAATATTGACCATCTTAGATTTAAGGTGGCCGACATTTGAACACCGCTAGAGATAATGACTACTTATAAGATGGACTTGAGCAGGCTCGTGTATGAAGATTTGGGGAGAAGGCCGGGAAAGCCTTACGAGCCTAGCAAAAAAGAAGCGCATGATTTAGCGGCCCTAAGCGCACGCCAGGAAAACGCGACCGCCGCATCGGGGAGGGCGCGTGCACGGGCCTTGCCGCTGCTTTCGCCGGGTATAAGAACCGCGTCCTTTCCACCTCTCGTTCTTTTCCTCCTCCCTTCCCCTTTGCACTACCTAGCAACACCAGGGTTTTACGGCCGCTTGGTTCATCTTTCCTCTACTTCTGCACGCGCCTATCCAGCCCTTCTGCCTAGCCCAGGGCGCATCTGATCGGCCACGCCGCAACTTCAGATTCTCCCAGTCGACCAGAATCCCCGATCCTCCCTCCTAATATTGATGCTGCAGACCCTCTGCGATGCTGATCATCACATATCTACCCCACATTGGCCGACATACGAGCTAAGCCAGCTCTGAGCGCTCTGATCTGCGTCGCTGTCGCACCACCACCAATCCTTAAGCCAGAAATCCCCGGTGACTGATATCTGTAGGTCTTGGAGCACACACGTGGCCGCATCCGACTTTTGGCTACTAGACTTATCAACAGTCTGCGGGGCCTTTGAAGAAGTGGAATGCGAATCCAAGTAATGTTCGCTGCTGGACGACGACAACGATGCGTTACCACTTTTGTCATGGGGTTTGTTCGAGACCAACAGTCTTTTGCAATGACGTAGGAACATACTCTGACTCGGCATCTTCTGGATCCGCGTGCTTTTGTAGGCTTTGCCTGATGCTAAACTTTCTTCGGGCACCATTATCAGCCTCGCACCCTCTGCTTGGAACTCATCGGCACTTCCATCATGATCTTGATCCAAAACCCTTCGACTTCCAAGCTCTTCCACATATGTTCTATTAGATGTCTGTTTTGCGAATAACAGAACTGCGATATCCCTGTTTAATAAGACCTGTGCCGCAGTTCCCTCCAGAAGCCCTTATGATCATTCTCGTATGGAGTTCAGCCTGTCTCGTCACATTCTTGGCCGCTAAGTTGGCTGCAATCCAATCCGCTTTCTTCCGAATCTCGTCTAGATCACCCACCCACATTATCGAGTTGCTTCTCAACCCTCCCTTGGGAGCCTAAAGAACAGAGGCTCACGCTCATCAAAATTGCGGATGTGTGCGCCGATAACTTGAGCCTGATCTCCGCAAGGTTTAGTATTTCACCATTCCCGAAGTTGACTTTCTGCCATAGCTACTCTCCACTTTCCTTATCATCTGCTAAAGCATTGTATTTCACCACAATCGTATGCATGACATTGACGATTTGCTCACACCTGCTTCCAAGTTCGTTGAGCTCCTGTCGTCTGCCATCGCTAGCACGATTGATATCGAATCTGGATTTGCGAGCCCTCTTTGAAGGCGTTGAAGGACCCTGTCAAGCTTGATACCTCGCGCGCAAGTTCCCCATGTTCCCCGCAGGTTTGTCTAGCCCCTTGGAGAGTCTCCCATACCGGCTGAGCAAGCATTATTCCATCACCGATTGAGCAGCCAAGCTCATGGCTGCTCATGCCACGCAAGGTTGTAGAATGCGCTGACGAAAGTGCGGCGGGGTCGTGGGGAATAGACGAGCTTCCTCGTCTGCCTAATGTTCCTTGACGAGTGGAGTACTCAATTCACAATATGCTCCTCGTACAGACAATGGATTACTCTTGGAGAAATAAGCGTAACTAAAAATTTGTGCTCTACATGATCAGAGTTGCCAACCCCGCTTCAAATAACGCCGGAAAACTCCACCACGTACTGTACATGCATGTTGTGGCTTGACACCAGCATTGTTTACATTGTAGAAATTTATATTTTATACTGTATTTTAATTAATTTAATATTTTTATAATATTTACGGCAAATTGCTGGCGTGCCACCCAAACTAATCAATATTACTGGTATGCCACCTATACTAATATTAATTACTCAGTATGCCACCCTGCTAATTGAGATTAATGAAAGCAATTTACAATATCCCTGCCGCCTCTTATAGCTATTCCTAGAGCTCTATATCTTCAAACACACTACTATTACGCTCCGACAGCTGACTATCAGTGTCGCTGTCGCCGTCCCCACCGCCACCACCACTGCTAATTGTTTCAGCTTGTAATTGATGTGGTACCATCCACTCCATCTCCTTTATATTTAATACCATTATACTATCAAATTCCTCTTGCATCCTTTAGTTTCATGCTCTTTCTTCACGTCCACAATCAAGCCCTGGCCCTACTGTACACGTACGAGTATTATGCCCTAATACTCCACACCAAGGTATTCTCCGCCTCTAACAAGGGAATTGAAACTGACCTCTGGGAGCGCCGCAATCGATTACTATGACTCAAGAATATGTTGTAACGTGACATCTGAGTCATAACCCACTTGACCCTGTTACCTAGGGTATGAGTCACTCACTGTATACATAGCCCATGGATTACTACTCTCAAGCTGCTTTCACATTCAACAAATCAGACCTCGCAACAAAATAGCTTCCCTGTAGAAGCAACTGCTGATGCTATCCTTCGCGAGATAGGTTGATGGAAAGAACTATAGGATATTGTGACTGAGAGAGACGGAAGCGAACTTCTGCAGCAAATGGGGTTTGTGAGACACGCCACAAAATTCAGATAGCTTACGAGGACGTTCGTGAAGGTTAAACAGCTGGAAGATCTAAGCTGCAGCTATATGCAGGTTATACCCACAGACTGGGTAAAGGACCTGCATGATTTCATTCTCAAATAAAAAGACATGTAGACCAGCCGCTTACCTGGGACAGCTAACTTTTTTCCCTTCTTTCGGACGCCATAGTTGCCAGCCACCTATCTGGAGGAGCTCCATTATGCTTAAATCGCATATTCACCAATGCAAATTTTGTTACGATTGGCACCCATGGAGTCATTGCACTGTACAGCCATCCATAGCAGTGAAGAAATCTGCAGAGAAACCTCTATTCTTATTGTAATTCTGAGTCTCCTGTAGTTGCGAAGCCGTTTCCATTAAGCTACGGAGCGCTTGAGCGTTTAGATCTATACTTGACACGCGATATCAATATGAAGATCACTATAACAATTACACTACAAGGCGTTCTTGGGTAGGCTTAAACGATATCGAATTATCTTCCAAGTACAAAGAGTCATAGATTCTATTCGTGTAGGAACTAGCCTCTTAACAGAGAATGAGATGCCTGGTACAACTAAGGACTTGCTTTAGTAGGTAATATATCTCATAAAATCAACTAGCGGAGAACCCAACCGATCAGTGCAGCAAACCTATTCTTTCGGCACAGAACCCATTCGTCGGCACAGAACCCATACTTCGGCACAGAACCCATTCTTCTCGGCACAAACCCCACCATCCTTGGCAACTTAAAGTCTGACCTCCCCTTCTTGAACTTTGGTCCGTTATTTCCCACTTTCAATCCCTCGAGATTATTATTTGTTCGTTTCTTGACGTCTATTACTTCAATCACGTCCCTTCCTCAACCGCAAAGGTCCAAGGCAACCTACAGTAGTTTTAATGAAATACTAGCCAAGGTAGCTACCAAAATGACTACTGGAGGATGCGCCTGCGGTAACCTGAAATATTCCTTTGATGGCGAGCCTGCTGTCGCCGTAAGTACCGCCTGGCTAGCTGGCTTCATTATAACAAATTTAGCTTCTCGTTAGTGCTAACCGTCCTTCTTTTCTCGTTTATAGGCCCTCTGCCATTGCAATTCCTGCCGTCGCTCCTCCAGCTCGACGTACTCTAGCAGCCTCCTCCTGCAGGCCTCCGACTTCCACTCCACAGGGGGCACCCCAAAGATGTATACGCGCAGGGGCGACTCGGGCAAGAACTCAACGGACTACTTTTGCCAGGACTGTGGCACGCTGGTGTACGTGAAGAGTGAGGTGGCACCGGGTATTGTTTTTGTAAAGGCTGGCACCATCGACGACCTGAGTTTGAACGACACCAAGTACAAGCCTCGCGTCGAGATCTACAGCGGAAACAAGTATAACTGGCTGCCGGACATCGAAGGCGTACACAAGTACGACGGCGCGATGCACGCATGAAATAGGATTATGGGAGGGAGATATGAGAAAAGTGTTGCGTGAGGAAAAAGTCTGGAAGATGTATTTAAACTGTGCGATATTCTGTACATCTCCTCGTATTCTACCTCTTTCAACCACAAGGTCCGATTGCGTGTCTTAAATCGCCACTTTACCGGTGTACAGACCCCAATCGGTCCAATTCTGTCTATTCGACATTTAGAAGGCAAAATACCCACTATTGTTGCTAGTTGAAGAATCTGTTTCCATCGCACAATCGTCCGTCCTGCCTTTACCCTTGTTTCAGGAGCGTAACTTCCTTACTGTTTTAGGAACCTCGGAGGCTACGACCACACCCCAATCTATAAGTACGAGATAATCGATGATTAGATGCTGGTTTGACTTGTTGTTATGAGAACCCTAACACTGTGGTGCATATGATACTGGTTCAAAAATAGGCTTCCAAAGGCTTCAATTTTTCCGTCTTCTCTCCTTTCTCCACGAGTTTCAGACCTCATATATAGTACATCAAAACAGTCAGCTCATAGTCGGCTTACGGACAATTTACGGACCGATTTTACCGCTGTTCTGACCTTACGGTCGTATTCCTGCTCCTTTAGCATTATTCCTTTAAGACCTTCTATCAGGGCCTCCTTACGCCCGAATCACAGATATCACCGTACCTCCTAGACCTGCCAATTTGACTAATGAAATAGACCAGTGGTATAGGATAGTGGTAAATTATGGCGACGAGTCTTTAGCGCTAGTTCTACAAGCACCTCTAAGTCCACTTATTCACCCCTATCATCCGCGAATTCGAGACGAAGGTAGTTAATATAATGTTTGCCGCGAGAAGCCACTAGCATAGTACCCTGGGAATCATCATATGCAAGCTTTCCGATCAGAAAAGGACGCTACTGCAAATCTGCTGGCTAGAAACCACGGTTCTGGGTGGGGAGGAAGAGCGCATAAGGAAATTGAATAGGAAATCAGTCAATTGAATATAGGCAAAATACGAAGAAAGCCTTAAGACAAGAGTAATAGAGTACTCGCAGCCCTTGCATAGATTGATTAAATTAATTTAACCACTCCAAGGTTCGCATGTTGGCATATGGTATCACAAAATGACAGGAATAAAAGACTCTCCATTCAGTAGCAGCGCCGATGTCCACTAGCCTCCACAGCTCGTCCCCAATATTCTTTTAGCATCTCATCCCACTGTATTTCCGCATTTTCATCCTTTGCCTTTCCACGAATAAGAAGTGGCTAAGGTTGGTTAAAAATCTAGAATGCAGGAACACTCGTTTTTAGACATCGGATAGAGTGATCGAACAATTATCACTCGTCGGAGACGTCAGATTTATCGCTTTCACGGACCGGCTCACAGTCGTATCCTCTTTACCACTTTCCCATCTCGCTCTTTGGCTCTTCCCTGCTCGGCCTTCCTAGAATATCACTAGTGCTAATTAGACTTCGTAGCCAGACCGAGCAACAAATCTCAGCCTCGACTTTCCCCACGATTTGTTCTTATCCTAAAGAAAAGATTCGAACCAAGCCGCGAATAAAGTCCCTTAATGCCGTGCTCTACAAGCAATCTTTATCTTCACAAATGCCTAAATTTGAAGCAAAGTTATAGAAGGAGAAGAGCAGTCAATAACCTCGACCGGCCACAATACTTCGCATGCGATCTGGTTTAAATCTAAAGCTTAGAGCATTAACAAACCTCCAGGTAATGTTTGTCTTTACTCAAGTCTGCTTCTACGCCGAGTGCATTCTAACCATTTTCATATTTCATTTTGTGTATTTAAACGACATCGTCATACTAGTACTAATACTGATAAGCCATCTAGGACGTACCAAGCACTATCTATTCATCTAATCACTTATAATGTGCCCCACCCTTACATATTTCTGACAGTTATTACGAAAATCAAGCCAGAAAGTTAGAGGTTTATAAGTTCTCCTTCATCCGACGTCTCCATTACCTTGAGGTTGTGGCGGCTAATTTGGCTACGCTCTGTTCTTTGTTACTCGTCGCATTCAGTCTCTCAGAGTCCAAAGTAAAGTCTCAAGGTCTTGACGACAAAGAAGGTTTAATAAAGTTGGTTTGTTGCACTAGCCCTCTAACTCTAGAAGTTCAAAGTGAGGATCAAAACTCCCTCGGATGACACCTTGGACGTAGAGACAGTAAAGCCCCAGCTATAACCATGGTTAAAACTAGCTTGGCATCACGCTTCTGCAAGTTGGAAGAAGCTGCTACCCACGTTCTACATTAAGCTAGACCGCCTCCTGCGTCGCTAAATCAAATATATACGACTACACTATACTTGTAGTGAAAGACCTCTAATTAGTCGACCGACCTTGTCGGTGATGATAAAAACGAAAAAATTAAGAAAACACTTCTTACATAGTCTC